>JASANB010001596.1:0-30418 GCA_030248155.1 Sabatieria punctata
AGAGAGTGCCTGGCGTGGTGACGTCATGGTGCTGACAGCTCCCAGCGGCCGCCCGGCCGAGGAGGAGTAAACCGGTATAGGCCGTAATGCTGGTTTCTCAGACGGCTCCTGACGTCGTTGATCTTCCCTCCAACGCGGCATGCTTTTAGGAGCGGCTTTCGGTGCAACGGCAGATACAGTTGGTTCCCATTTTACCTACTCACTGTAACCAGTTTTCGGTGGCCTGGGTGGAGCGTTGTGCCGACGACCAACTCTTTGCAGCAAGAAACTTGCCACGCCGAGAGGATGAACCACTACAACCACTAGGGATGCAGCGGCCGCCGTGACTTAGAGGCAGCGAGCTACCCACTGAGCCACTGATGCGGCCAACCACTCTCATTTTCATGGCAGAAACAGTAATCTCGATTTGAAAATTGCATTTTTGCTCAGAAATCGTGAAAACAAGCAGTTTAACATTATTTGGCTAAGTGCCAGTTAGTGTACCGGGTACACTATCTGGATCACATTTTTGTTGCGGAAAATGCTAAGTGCTGGATAGTGTACCCGGGCCGCCGTTCCTGAAAGCCGTCCGCAATAACGCACAGCCGGCGGGCGCGGCCTCTGGGCCAAAGAAGAATATGCGCCTCCAGTTTACGCCGCAAGCGCGTGAACAAAAAGAAGAAAATAACGAACGACGCAAAGGCCCGATGGGCACAAGCTTTTGCACTTCTTTCTGCGCCAGGATTACCAAAATTGTTTTGCTTTGCTTCTACTATACTGGATTGATTTATATGCAATTGTTTCGTCTGCTGTTCCATCTGTGCCTCTGTTGTCCTTCACGTCGCGCTTCTTGTCCTACCGATTGTCACGGTGCTGAAGCCGGCAACAACAAAGTCTTTACTCCATAGGAACAGTAGAAGAACACGCACGGTGGCAAGAGAGAAATCTAGGGCCAACCGCAAGGCAGTCGCACGGAGAGAGAAAGTGAGTAGTTTAACACAGCGCTCTCCTTGCGTTTGGCCGTGTGTTGCACAAAACAAACCTACATGATAGGGCGGAGCCGACACCCCATGTACATGATTGACAGCTGACGGAGACAAAGAGCTAGACAAAGAGGTTGTGCTCCGCGTGCCAACAGATCGATAGACACTGACAGAGACGGCCAACACAAAAACAGGGAACATGTACGTACAGGCTCCTACATATCAGCAATGAATGAATGAAAGGCAGAATAATGGGAACCTACTATACTACCTAAAGTAAAGCAATTACTCTCTCTAACGTTGCGATGAATTGAGACGGGCACAAAATGGGATCTTTACCTACATACCTATCTATCTCAGTGGGTAGCTCGCTGCCTCTAAGTCACGGCGGCCGCTGCATCCCTAGTGGTTGTAGTGGTTCATCCACTCGGCGGGGCAAGTTTCTTGCCGCAAAGAGTTGGTCGTTGGCATAAAGCTCCACCCAGGCCACCGAAAAATGGTTACAGCGAGTAGGTAAAATGGGAACCAATTGGATCTGCCGTTGCTACCGTTGTCAAGTAAATTAAAATTAAAATCAAATTAAATTCGAAAATAATTTACTTATGAAGAGTAAATTAATTGGCAAGTAAATTAAAACAAAATTAAATCTGTGACAAAAATGACGAAGCAAGTAAAAAGTAAATTAAATTAGATTGAAACGGCGGAAAATTTTACTTTCAATTTACTTCTAATTTACTTCTAATTTGCTTCACTGACCATTCGATCTGTGGTTGTTGTCGGCTCTCGCAAGCTGATTGCTGTTATTCTGTGCTCTTTCTGTCTGTCTAGTTGACTGCACCACATATGCTCTCCCTGTTGAAACTCATCTACTGTGCTGCAGATACCATACAGCTCATAATATGGTTCTGAGGTTTTATGATATTCCTGATCTATCCTTGACCTGTCCAACCAATCAAAATAGTAAATTTAAAATCATATTCTCGGCGAGTAGCATTAGGAACGGAACTAGCTAGACCTTTCACCAAAAGTCTGTAAAATATGAGAATAGACATTTTCGCCCCTTAATTTAGTTATAAACAAACGAACGGATTTCCCTCTACATGCGTACAATGTAGTGATTGGTCAGATGGACTGATATACACCTTACTATATGTATGTACGTGCTGGTTCAGAAACGAAAAATGGTGATTTGCTGGTTTCTCAACCGTCAAAACTTGTTTCTCAAAAATCTCGCTTCAAATCCTGCACTAGTGTACGCACAGTACAGTACAAGAAACTACAGTTTCGGAGCAACCACCGATGCGTGAAAGCACGTTTGTTTCATAAAAATGAAACCGGTCATTCAATAAGAGCATTAGGTATCTATTAGCTTTTCGTCTGCTGTTCCTGTACAGTTTCTGGTTTGGCAAATTGACATGGTATGGTATCTGCTAGGGTTCCGACGATATATCGATATCGATATCGAAAAGTCGATATATCGACCCTTTTTCCAATATCGATATCGATATCGATATCGCGATATTTCGCATCGATATTTTCGATATTTTTCGGGTTGGAAAGTAGGGCAAAAACAAAACTGACACCAAGTTTATCTCTCTGGAACTGAAAAAAAAGCAGTTTTTCCTGGACAACTCAGAGACCGATGGTAGTCAAAACCTAACAGTGGCACGATTGCTCTCAGAAACATCAATTTCTCGGCATTCTCAGCTTTCTGACAGCAACAGTTAGTTCTTAAATGCCTGCAGCAGCACTGAAGAGCTGCTCACGCCGCACACTTGTCACGTCTTGGCCATGAGTAGTTATGCAATCCCGTGTGTCAAGGCGACCCCGGCATCCGTGAGAGCCGTTGTTTGTGGGTTCGAAGCTGGTCGAAGCGACTGGAAGTAGTGGACGTAAAGCCCAAACTGGACCGCCAAAAGCCGGTGATGGCCAGTAGGTAAATGGGAACCGAACCCGCGCTGCCTAAGCACCTAATGGCAGCAACAAAGGGCAGGGTTGTTTGTAGGCAGGGCTACCCCATTGAATGGCTCTGAAAAGAGCGAGGGGTGTCCTGAGCTGTCAGAAAGGTCAGTGAACCTAAAAAACAAACAACAACATTTAAAACAGGAGCAGGAGGGCAGAAGCAGACATGGGCTAGCATTTCGGCTGAGGGGGTGGTAAATTTTCAAATCCTGAGGGGGTACCGGCAGATTGATGGGTGGTTGAAAGGATGGTAAGCAAAAAAGTCCGATTTTTTTACTAAGGTCAAGATTTTTTGGCTTATTTGTCACTAAAATAAGTTAAACAGGGTTCGTGCGGGACCTGGAAAGTCAGGGAGTCATGGAAAAGTCAGGGAATTTAAAAAAAGTCAGGGAATCAGGGAAAAGTCAGGGAATTTGGTGTCTGGTCAGGGAAAAATTTGATAGCAGCAGAAACATTTCATCGCCAAATGGTGCTGTCAGACTAAACACAACACTCTTTTGAAGGTCGATCTTCAGACTTTATATACTGCTACTTAAACCGGAAATTTGCCCTCTGAATACCGTTTAAATGCATCTTTCAAAGCCTATTTTTCAACATTTTCTCACATTGGCTGCAGTTTTCTCACCCTGGTTAGTCATGGAATTTTGACTTTGCTCATGGAAAAGTCAGGGAAAGGTCAGGGAATTTTGCTATCGAAAAGCCGCACGAACCCTGTTAAAATACGCTATTCTGTCTGAGCTCTTTATGTCTAATGAGGGCGGAGCATAGGGCTGAGGGGATCAACCTTTTATTGAAAAGGGCTTCAGAAGGGCCACTACCTTTTCTGCCATTCTCTGCTTAATTGATATCAGATCGCTGATTGCATCAGTACTTGAGTGATAAGCAGCGAGAGCAGTTTGCTCTATCAAATTTTCGGATTTTCTTGCATAACTATAAATATCGATATCGATATCGATATCGATCGATATTGAGTTGAAAATATCGATATCGATATCGAATATCGACGAATTTTGATATCGTCGGAACACTAGTATCTGCACTGCTGTTCCTAGAAAAAAGTAATTAGAAGGCATTGAACGAACAACTGCATTTTGCCGAGAACACGAAGACACTATTTGAAGAGGTTAACAAAACGATGGAGTTAGATTTCATAGTGTTTGCAGTTTAGCTAAAATCGGTACTCAGATATTTAATCATTTTAGGGTCTTTTCCATAACTTTTTGTATGGAAAAGTAAATTAGAATTTAATTAAAAGTTGAAAGTAAATTAAAATCAAATTAAATTGTTGGCAAACTGGGGCAAGTAAATTAAAAAGTAAGTAAAATATTTTGTGGATGCGCAAGTAAATTAAAAAGCAAGTAAATTCCTCAACTAATTTACTTGACAACGGTAGCCGTTGCACCGAAAGCCGCTCCAAAAAGCATGCCACGTTGGAGGGAAGATCAACGACGTCAGGAGCCGTCTGAGAAACCAGCAATAAGGCCAATACCGGTTTACTCCTCCTCGGCCGGGCGGCCGTTGGGAGCTGTCGGCACCATGACGTCACCACGCCAGGCACTCTCTTAGTACCTGGCGCCCAACAGCATGGCTTGAGTGGCTTGGCAGTGAAAGAAGGGCAAACGTCCGAGATGACGATATCAGGGGTAACGAAATGGACCTTGCAGGTCTGATCGTAGGGCTGTACATCGTACGGCCCCCCCGCCAGATCGGATCGGATCGGATCGGATAGTGTACCCGGGTACCCAATGCAGCACTCTCCGGTACTTTTTTGCTAGTTGTTAAGATTAACTTGGTTTTCTTAAATGTCGATTAATTATTGATGGTTTTAAACTATGGTTAATTAACACATGCAACCGTTTTTTATGTGCATGAAGCTAATGAACAGAAAAAGTCGGCAGAAAAATCTGAAAATACAATCCCGCTTGATGATTTTGAGAAGGTATTGTAGGTGAACCGAGTCAAGTACACAATTCACAAAAAATACACATTGTTGCATTGCCCGTTTGTGTATACACATTCACTTACCATTTGTGTATTAGTAGTGTGTAGTGTGTAGTATACACAATCGAAAATTGTTTGGTAATACACAAACCGGTTTTGTATTGGTATTATCATTGGAACAGAAGCCCGAGTTGGGAGTGGGAAAACAAAATCGGACTTGGCCCTGGCCCATGTATGCAGATTGTCCCAGGCTAGAGAACACATTGTTTTGTTGAATGTGTATACACAAATTACTATACACATTTGAAGGTATACACATAAACATACACAAACGGAAAATCCAGTACTAGAGACCTGCATTTGTCGGCCCGGCCCGGCCCGGCGGGCCGGGCCGGGCCGGGCCGGGCGGGTCGAATGAAGGTTAGAGCTGGGCCGGGCCGGGCCGGGCCTGAGATTTGGAACTCCCGGGCCGGGCCGGGCCGGGCCTGCCATTGTTGGCGGCTTTACTAAAAATATTCGTCCATACATACTAGCAAGTTGTATGCACTAATAAAAATAGCGCCCGCCTTAGTCTGTGCGCCAAAGACATGTGAGCATAAATTGGCACCGTTCATGAAATCTGCGCATACGTTTGCGTTTGAAAAATATTTCACCATATTTAGATAGGGAGATCACTACTTGCGCCGATTAATGTTTTGAGTGTGTACATTTTTGGCCATTTTATGTTTAATGAGGGCCACCGTCCTTGGGCTTGGACGACTATCGTCATGTTTATGCTTAATCGATAGCTAATCGTCATACCTACCCAAATGCCCAAAGATTTTTACTTGTATTAAAGTTGAAGCACCGTATCATCACTATATTGAATGGCAGCCTAAGCCAACCATGCACAAGTCATCACAACACCATTTGCAGTCGATTTTAAGTCAATTTCAAATTTGCCGGGCCGGGCCGGGCCGGGCCTAGATTTCAGACTGCCGGGCCGGGCCGGGCCTACCAATACCCCCGGGCCGGGCCGGGCCGGGCCCATCTAAAAATTTAAAAATCCGGGCCGGGCCGGGCCGCCAAAAAGTCGGCCCGTGCAGGACTCTATCCAGTACCAAACAACAGTACTGTTTCCCAGTTAATTAATTTTCGAATTAACTTGCTTGTACCTGTCAGAAATTTTATTTACTGGCTATTTACTTGCTAGACACTGCAATTTCAAACTTAATTTGTTATTAACTTGCTATTTGCTAGAAATTTACTGCTTTTTTGAAAAGATTTTTCGATTATAAGATGACCATAGTTATTATAAGATCATGGTTTTCAAAAGGGCGTCAAAAGTGACCCATTTGGGCTTTTTCTTGTTTGTCTTGTAAGGGAAAACCCCAGTATCGTTTAGAATGAAAAAGTATACATTGTATCTCAGTTTCAACAAGCTAAACAAGCAACAGGAGAAAGAGAAGCACCATGAACTCTATATAAGTTTATGCCTAACATGAACACATTCACATTCATTTCAGTTTTCTATTTGCCGAATCTACTGTCAGCTAGAGACTGACTTTCGTCTAGAGTCCTGCACGGGCCGACTTTTTGGCGGCCCGGCCCGGCCCGGATTTTTAAATTTTTAGATGGGCCCGGCCCGGCCCGGCCCGGCAGTCTAAAATCTAGGCCCGGCCCGGCCCAGCCCGGCAAATTTGAAATTGACTTAAAATCGACTGCAAATGGTGTTGTGATGACTTGTGCATGGTTGGCTTAGGCTGCCATTCAATATAGTGATGATACGGTGCTTCAACTTTAATACAAGTAAAAATCTTCGGCTCATCTGGAATGCAAGTCATGAAAGCAACAAAACAACGCATACACAGCTTTAAACACTCAAATATTGTCTCTTAAGAACAAAATGCTGTCAACTGAGTCCGGTTTAAGCTAATCGGCGCAAGTAGTGATCTCCCTATCTAAATATGGTGAAATATTTTTCAAACGCAAACGTATGCGCAGATTTCATGAACGGCGCCAATTTATGCTCACATGTCTTTGGCGCACAGACTAAGGCGGGCGCTATTTTTATTAGTGCATACAACTTGCTAGTATGTATGGACGAATATTTTTAGTAAAGCCGCCAACAATGGCAGGCCCGGCCCGGGAGTTCCAAATCTCAGGCCCGGCCCGGCCCGGCTCTAACCTTCATTCGACCCACCCGGCCCGGATCGCCGGGCCGGGCCGGGCCGGGTCCGGGCCGACAAATGCAGGTCTCTACTTTCGTCCATACGTAACGTACTTGGCTATTAGTCCTACTTTAGCTACAGTATATGCGAAACGTAACCAACCTTGGGTCCTTGACCAACCTGGCAGCACATTATGGTCCCAGGCCAAGCTGGGAAAGTTAGGGATAACGTATGAGTATGTCTGAAGCTAGTAAATTCCTAGTAAATTGCTAGCAAATTCCTAGCAAATTTCTCGCCCCCTCAATCTGAAATAAACTAGCTATTTATTTGCTAGACGGCGCTTTGCTAAAATTAACTTGCTAGGAATTTGCTATTTGCTAGCCGATTTCGCCCAAAAATAAATTAACTTGCTAGTTGCTATTAACTTGCTGGGAAACAGTAAACAACAGTACCAGCGAGTTGAGCAAAAGTAAAGAAAGAGGGGCGGACGGAATATCTGAAAGTGGAGTGCTTGAGTTCTGCAAGCAATAAGGCAAAGAAGTCGACTCGGTGTCTAACAGCTCAGATTGCAGTTTCAGCTTTCACAGTTTGTCAAACTCTGAAACTGTTGGTGCGCGACCTTATATAGAGTGCGGCTGTTGTAAGCGCTGAACGAAGACAGTGGTATCTGGAAGAGAAGAATCATGACGATCAGTTTTCAGATAGAGTCTTCTGGTCTGATGAGACTCAGCTCAAGCTGACTGGGTGGACCACTATATTTGTGTGAAACAGGGCTGTTGGGTCGGTTTTTTCCTCGTTTTTTTTCGGAAAAAACCTGTTTTTTTCCTAGGGGCTCGAAAAAAACTAAAATGCGGAAAAAACTCAAGCAAGTTTTTAAAGGAAATAGGCACAATAACTGGTTAAATTCGCTTCAAATTTGATAGAAGCCTCACAGGCATTTTCCTCTCATAACTTAGCTGTTTTTGGCAAAAAATACCGGTACCATTTTCAGGCAACTTTTATTATTGTATTTTTGTTGTTTTAAAATCAGATTACTACTCTAAAGGATGAAATTAGTGCATTTCGTAATAAAACTCACGCTATTTCGTTGAATTGTGCAATAAAAAGCGATTGTTAAAAATTTTTTTCGGTCATTTCGGAAAATAACTTTTGGAAAAAAACCGGAAAAAAACTGAAAAAAAACCGAAAAAACCGGCTTGAGTTTTTTCCGGAAACAAACAGCCCTGGTGTGAAATTTGATTGGATTCCGTTTCCATAGTCGTTTGCAGATGACGATCAAGCGTGGGACACCTGTAGTAGCATGTGCCCATTGAGAGAGCAGAGAGATGTCTGACTGTAGCCACCCTTAATGCGGTAGATTGAGCGAGTTTATTGGTTTCTCATTCAATAAGTCTCTACTGCGCGCATTATTTGCAGTTCAGCTAATCAGGTGTAACTCAGCATTAGAGGCGTCAGTAGAAATCATTAGCTCCCACGCCTGAACTTGTCTAGGCACTACCTGCTTTGCTTTCCTTTTGCTGTTTCGGTCCAAAGCAAAGATGCTAGGTAGTTTGTGCGCGGTGCTCTCTCTCTCATTGGTCAGTTTGGCTGCCAGCCAATCAGACGAGGGCAACATCACCTGCGCTCATTGGCAAGGGGATAAACGAGGGGTTTGCGAGGGTCAGATGTGTCATACAACCGAAAATATGCTAGAACATATCGTTGCCAGTAGTTGTATGACTTTGGAAGAAGCCTACGACAAGTGTGCTGCTACTACACCGTGCCATACTAGGTATCACTGTTTTTAATAGAGTGCGAACAATAGCAAAAAAAAATCCAAAAGGGGTACTCGCACCGTATATTGTAGATATCTAGTTTTCGTTTGAGAATCGGCGCCCAGCTGCGTAGGATGCACATTATAGATAATATTCTGTTACGATCGCAATCTATAGATTTGTTTTTTTTGTCGTTTTTAGGTACCGAGTGGTGGTGGGAAAAGGGGCGTTCGATCTGGAAAAACAGGATAGCCCGATCGACTGGCAGCCGATGGAGAAAGTTTGCTGTTGCTCTGAAAGTTTGTGCAACCTACGATGGCTGTGGCTGCGAGAGATTGAACGAAACCTGAACTTATTTGACGTGATCGAGTACTGACTAGCAGTTCGTAGTTCGATTTATGTTCCTGACACGTGAGCGATACTTGTTTTGGACGTAGTTACTCTGATTACACGAATCAGTGATATGAAGTCAGTCGACCTATTTGAATTGCAGATGAGAGTGGGAAGCTTTTAATTAAGCGTCAGATATTTATAAGGATTTCGAGACACACTACAGTATGGCTTTCTGAAAAGGTAGCTACTGTAGGTGTATAGCAAAATAACAAACAATTAAACTAACTGCTTTAAAAAAACATGATACAATACTACGCTCGATATGCCATCGAACCCATAGCATCTGTACCGTATCACTCAAACAGACTGCATTAATCATTAACCGAACATACAGTATACCTACCGTATGTAACAAACAGGGGTCCGTCCCAAACGACTATATGGCCGCACCTTTCGCTAAACCACTTTCCACCCCTGCCCGTCGAACTGCTGCGATTGCGATGCAACTTTTGGGCCAGTTTGCAAGAATTTGTTACATTTCAATGACATGAAAAAATATGCCATAATTAATTCGAACAGCGATTCTCAGCTATATTGGAGCACAGATTTCGATTTCTCTTAGCCCGGAATTATGATTGTAAGCGATTTTTAGCTGACCGACAGGAAGACCGCTAGAAACGCTCGTGGCCATGATACATGTAACTGGTCCGAGCCGGCCTGGGGGTCGACGACTGGTTTCGCCCAGTGGGTGCTCCAAAATTTCAAAAAAAACTTAAAAACGCGTAGAAACACGTTTTTAGTACTGTTTTAGAGCTAAAAAACAAGCAAAAAATGACAAAAAGGGCTTTTAAAAACACTATTTCTCCACTATAGGCAGTAGAAATGTCAAATTCGGTTTTCGATGGCTTTTTAAGCCTTGGTTAGTAGTAAGGGGCCGTCCATAAACTACGGCGTTCAGAGAGAGGGGGTGGGGGTACCCCGAAAAACGTCGCAGAACGTCGGAGGGGGGTGGGGGGTTGAGGCAAAACGTTGACGTATTTTTGGCCTTTTTTGGTAAGGTTTGACGATTGCAGAATAAGCAAGAATGCAGAGAAAGTCAAACGGTTTTTGACACATTTTTGTAGTTGTACAACATACAGTATGTTAGCGTGATTTGTACAGGGTGTGCAAAAAAAACAACCCAGCAGATTTTTTTACTGTAGCAACCGTAAATCCGAACCGATTTGAATAAATCTTTTTTGAATGAAAGACAAATAAATTATCGATTGGTAGAGTTTTCGTTAAGATGCTCTGCTTGGTTCTCGAGATATTTGCCCTCCAATTTGAAACACTGATTTTGGCAATGAACAAGAGTGATTAAAACAACCCAACAGATTTTTTACTTGTGGCAACCATCTCAACCGATTTGAATGACTCTTTTTTAACTGAAAGTTAAATAAATTCTTGAAAGATTGGTGAAACTAACTGGTAAATAAATACGTATGTGCACAGGCATAAATTTTTCTATTATTTATTTGTGATTACGCAGTCAGAAAAGCAGCTTCAGATTTTGAACGAAAATTCGAAAATTTTATTTCGGGGGGGGGGGGGGGTCCTCCCAAACGTCGTAATTTTTATGGGGGGTGATGATGAAAACGTCGGTAAACGTCGGAGGGGGGGGGTGGGGGTGCAAAATTTTGAATTTTTGAACGTCGTAGTTTATGGACGGCCCCTAAGGGATTTCGGAGCCTTGGTTAGTACTGGAGCCGCTACTAGTACTTGAATTTTTTGGTCACAGGCGGGGGTGAGTTTCTAGTTAGGGGGTAACCTCCTATGCGCCCTAGCACCTGTGTGCCCGAAACCTAATTCAGAGTAGGTCAAAGTTTTTCAAGACATTTATCTTCCTTGTTTTTTGTTTTCTTTACCTTCCATTTTCCGCCTTTCTTTAATTGCCAATTCATTGATGCAGCTGTACTTTTATTAGTTATGTGAAGTTCACGTTTACATAGGTGAATTGCCAAAGTTTCCGACTTCAAGCCCAGACCAGTTTTTCGGTCCGTGTATGCTACTAAGTAGTCTAATTATACTTGCAAAATAGAAAAAGGCATGCATTGCATAAAAAGGTTTGAATTTACATCAAAACTATAACTGACGCTGCATTTATGACCTGTCCATCCCTACTTCAGGGTTTACGAGTAGGCAATAGCCTTGAATATTTTCAGCCAAAGTTGGTAAGGAACTACTTTTTCATCATTTTGAAACATACTCTAGACTACAAATTAGTCGCTAGAGTTTTAGCAACTGGAAATTTGTGCGATGTTGACTTTTAAATGCAACGTTTCAGCATCGCTAGCATGTGGTTGCGAAATTTATTGCAACTATTGTGGGTTGCCTCGGTTCTCTCTATTATACAAGCTCGAATGCAAGTGGTGGAGGATATTCCTGAACAGAAGGAAGAATTTAGTGGACAAGAAAATGGAAATCAGAAAATCACAGGACAAGACATGAGAATCTCTGAACACAAAGAGAAAACGCATGGAGAAGAAAATGAAATTACTGGGCAAGATTTGAAAGTCACCGGACAAGAGAAGAAAATCCAAGGAAAAGACAAGAAAATTCAATTAAAAGACAAGAAAATCACTGGACAAGAGAAGAAAATCCAAGGAAAAGACAAGAAAATTCAATTAAAAGACAAGAAAATCACTGGACAAGAGAACAAAATCCAAGGAAAAGACAAGAAAATTCAATTAAAAGACAAGAAAATCACTGGACAAGAGAACAAAATCCAAGGAAAAGACAAGAAAATTCAATTAAAAGACAAGAAAATCACTGGACAAGAGAACAAAATCCAAGGAAAAGACAAGAAAATTCAATTAAAAGACAAGAAAATCACTGGACAGGAGAACAAAATCCAAGGAAAAGACAAGAAAATTATTGGAAAAGAGGAGAAAATCCCTGGACAAGAGAAGAAAATCCAAGGAAAAGACAAGAAAATCATTGGAAAAGAGAAGAAAATCCCTGGACAAGAAAACAAAATCCAAGGAAAAGACAAGAAAATCATTGGAAAAGAGAAGAAAATCACTGGACAAGAGAACAAAATCCAAGGCAAAGACAAGAAAATCATTGGACAAGAGAAAAAAATTTCTGAACAAGATGGAAAAATACATAGAGGCCCTGCACAATTCAAGAATTTGCAAATGCATAATGAAAATAAGAATATGCCTGGGCAAGAAACGAAAAATCCTGGACAAGACAAGAAAATGGAAGAAAAAGACAAGAAAAATGGCGACCAAAGGCAAATCCATGAACAAGAGAAGGAAATCCATGGAAAAAACAAGAAAGTCCAAGGAAAAGACAAGAAAACCGCAGGAAAAGACAAGAAAATGCAAGCAAAAAACAAGAAAATCCAAGGGAAAGGCAAGAAAATCCAAGGAAAGGACAAGGTAATCCCTGGACAAGATGAGAAAATCCATGGAGAAGTCCCTGCAGATGACATGAAAATCGCTGGACAAGAGAAGGATATCACTGGACATGAGGAAAAAATGCGTGCAAAAGAGGAGTATATTGGTGGACAAAATGTGAAAATCCCAGGACAACAGGTGAGAATACCTGGACAAGACATGAAAATCCCTAGACAAGATGTGAAAATCACTGGACAACAGGTGAAAATTCCTGGACAAGATGTGAAAATACCTGAAAAAGACATGAAAATTGTTGGACATGATGTAAAAATCAAAATCCCTGGACAAAAGGTGAAAATCCCTGAACAAAAAATAAAAATACTGGGACAACATGTGAAAATCGGTGGACCAGATATGGAAGCCCTTAATCAATACAAGGAAATCCCTAAAGAAGACCTGAAAATCCTTGAACAATATGAGGAAATGAATGAGCAAGAAGAGCAAATCAATCATGGAAAGGTCAATTCCAAACAGGTGCTGTAGATCTCGAACTTTGGAGGAGCTATTCTAGATGCTGGTGAAGTCATATACATACATTGTAGGTCTATGTTCCTAAACAAGCACAACAACGAACGATGCACTGGTTAGACTACACAGTTGAGAAGAAAACCACTGAAGCTTTCTACTATAATAGAGCATTTCCAAAAGAAACAAACGCAATGAAACCTACATTTGCACCAAGAATAATTCAGGAACCAACCCGGAGAAAGTTTCACCGATTTCCAACGACACAAAGCTTAGGTAATTCAGTCCTTTCAGACTGCCACTCAACCGAAATCTACTTAATCGATTTCATGTAATAGGCCATTCAGAATCCACTGTTTTATGCAAAATTTTTCGATTCTCTTAGATACCTTTGTTTCTAGCTACCGTACTTTGACATAGTCTTGAGGTTTTTCAACACGAAAACATGAGATACTACGGTAGCAATTTGTAGATTTTCTGAGAAAACATCCGGCAATTGTGGGACACTACCCCCATTAGCGGAAACCTACCGTATTAACTTAAGACTAAGATTGAATCTAAAAGTAAGTCTAACTTCATCCTAAGGTTCACCCATTCCGAACCTACGTATGTGGAAGCCTACTAAAACCTGATCACAGTGCTCTCGCTTCCAAATAAGTGAGGGATAGTGTCACTGTATCTAAATCGGATAATCAGCGCGTCATGCATTTCTCAAATGCACGCCGCTTCCCGCGCAATTCGCCAGCGAAACCTACAGTAGCTTAGCCTGAACAGCCTTTAAAAGCGCTATCGATGAACAATACCTGTCAGTGTTGCTGAAAGAGTTGAGTACTTTTTACTTTCTTATAAAAAGTTTCATTTTTTCCGGTTGTCCCAGCTTCACCTGTCAAGAAAAATGTCCCGGATGCGACACTTGCTACATCGACTACAAGTGCAGATTCTACTGCGTTGGATGCAATCACCGGTACAGGAAGTAAAAGCCTTGATATACAAGTAATCAGCTTTCGACCCGAACAAACAACCGTGAATGTTGATACCAACTATATTTACGATGAATTATTACAGTATGTGCATGGTAAATGTGTAAACAGTTACAAAAAAGTTAATTTGTACATCTTTATAAATTATACATAAATTTGTTATTTTATCAATCAGTGTAATTTGTCAGGGTTATACAGGGTGTGCCAAAAAACAACCCAGCAGTTTTTTCGCTGTAGTAACCGCAAATCTCAACCGATTTGAATGAATCCTTTTTTAAATGAAAGATAAATAAATCCTTAAAAGACTGCTGGAATTTTCATTAATGTACTCTGCTTAGGTCCTGAGATTCCTGCTACTGCTAAGGGCTATTTGAGGTTTTACTGGTGACACAGAAACTCGGTTTACTTCAACACTAAAGTATCATTAGCCCCAGCAGTACTGTTGTTTGGTATTGGATTTTCCGTTTGTGTATGTGTATGTGTATGTGTATACACATTTACCGTCGAATGTGTATGGTAATTTGTGTATACACATTCAATAAAACAATGTGTATTTTTGTGTATATTTGTGTATGTGTATTGTACTGAAAATGCAAATTTTTTGGTAGATTTTCAGTCAGATATTCTAGGAAAATCGAATTTATCAATGTCTGCTGCTTGAAACCTTGCATTGCTTTGAAATCCAGTTACTTAGGCCATTTGAAGGCTTTTTGAGGATATCTACTGTTTATTACTGCAGCAGAACATCGAAATTTTAGGTTTCTGTTCGAAATTTTATTGACTTTTGCTGATCAAATACACATACACAAAAATACACATTTTGAGTAGTGTTTGTGTATGGTAATGTGTATCGGAATTTTCAATGTGTATGTGTATGTGTATGTGTATACACATTGGAAAAACAATGTGTATTTTTGTGTATGGTAAATGTGTATGTGTATACACAAACAACAGTACCCAGCAGTAGGAATCTGCATTATTATGAAATGCAACTGAATCGCTCTTGTTCTTTGCCAAAATCTGGTTCGACTTTGAGGGCAAATATCTCAAGAACTAAACTGTGAATCTCAATAAAAATTGCACCAATCTTAGAAGAATTTTTCAGTCTTTCATTCAAAAATGGATTCATTCAAATCGGTTCAGATTCATGGTTGCAAAAGTAAAAAATCTGCTGGGTTGTTCTTTATCACTCTTGTTCATTGCCAAAATCTCTATTTTGACTTTGAGGACAAATATCTCAGGAACTAAGCAGGCTATCTTAATAAACTCTGCATCAATCTATCAAGAATTTATTTATCTTTCATTTAAAAAAGGACTCATTCAAATCGGCTGAGATTTGCGGTTGCTACAGCAAAAACTCTGCTGGGTTGTTTTTTTGGCACACCTGTACATCTAATAGGTCAGAGGCGGAAGATACAGCTAAAAATCGCTGTTTTATAGGTTAGTAATTTCGTGTCTGAAGTTGCAAAAAAGGCAGAAAAATCGGATGTTGAGAGTGATCTTTTCTAATCACGTAATACAAAAGAACAATGGCAGTATAAATAACTTGCCGCCGTCTCTATTTACACTATCCCCAGCTTATCTTTTATTGATTTTGCTCGTGCGCTACCTACGTCACTTCACGTATTAGCTTTAGCGGCGGCCCGTTGAAGCTAGTCAGTCCTCTAGCTAAACGCCATGAACTTTCTCCTCCTCTTGCTTTCACTTGCTTTCTCGCAAGCTCAATTTTATGGCGATAGTATGCGAGAAATGCAGAGGGCCTTTGAGAACGCTGCCAACCCCTCGGGACTTAAAAAGTCGTTGCCTCAATTACTCACCGAAAACCCGATTCTGAAAGACCCTACAAGTTGGTTGTTGACGAGAGAGGGAGTGGAGTGGCTTGAAGGATTGCCTGCAAAATTGGGAGTCGACTACCCCTCCAATGCCAATTTGACCAATGTTGGGGGATTTGTGTGTGATATTTTCCGAAACTGGAAACCGAACCCGGTTCTCTATCGGGAACAGTGCGCAGATTCTGTTAAAGATTTTGTTTGCGCCTTAGCTGACCAACCGAAGGGAAATTGGGCGCTAAGAGGTGTGTTGTTTTATTTACGATTTTTTTGTTTTTTTGTGCAGTATTCTCCACTTCTTTAGCCGTAGATGCGACTGGAAAACTGCCGGCAGGTGTCCTGGATTCGAATCCACTATTAATTGCTTGGTTGGGGTCCTACCACGAATGTAAATCAATCAATGTGGAAATTCCGGCACAGGCGTATCCGCCAGTTGGGATGAATAGTACAAACTCTAGGTGAGAGTTAAATAATTTCAGGATTCAGACATGTTGGCTTCAGTGCCACAGGTTTATCAAACTCAAATAGACAGTCCATTCTAACTACTTTTTAGTCGTACATGGAAAGGTCAATACTGTTACTCCTTAATTGGTTTACCATTCGACAATCCTCAGCTTTGCAAGGCTACAGAGAAGCCGGTTTACATAACAATAGCATTATGTGCCCCATCTGCTTGCAACTCAACCGAACTAACCATCATGTTTTATGACTGTAAGTTTACAAAATTATTAAACCATTTCAAACAGTTGTTAAACCATTTCAAATAGTTGTTATTACAGTAGCGCCGGTGTTCACCAAGACCTGCAAATCGTATGTGGCATGTCAAGCTCCGGAACCTAAGCGAACTCCACTCACCAAATTTATGCTGTATGTTTTTGTTTAGTTTAAAAATAGTATAAGAATACTTCAATTTGTTGCAGGTTTTTTATTTGTCTGGTTTTCGTGCTGCTGGTTGCTGGAACATTGTATGACGTTTTTATGTTTGAACCTGAAGCCAAACACTTAGCTGCCAAACGTTCTGATGAACCAGATGTGCAACCAAGTGAAAAGGATCGAAAAATATGCTTTCAGGAATTGGGTGGGTTGCTTTAATACAAAAGTTGCACCATGATTAGAGATGAAACAATATCGGAAAACCCAATACCCGCAATGAACAAAAGTGATGAAAAGAACCCAACAGATTTTTCACTTCTCCCCCGTAATTCTCAACCGATTTGAATGAAGCTTTTTGAATGAAAGACAAGTAAATTATTGACAGAGTGGTGAAATTTTTAATAAGACAGTTCCTAAGATATTCCCCTAAAAATCAAAACAGAGATTTTGGTAATGAACAACAGTGACTTCTATTATTCCGTTGCACTTCATAATTAAACAGATTTCTACAGGTACAGTATGTATAAGGGCTAACGTCTCGAAGCTTTACTGGTCACACGCACGCTAGGTTGCTTCACCAGTAAAAGTCTCATTAGCCCCCGCCGGCAGTAGGAATCTGTTTTATTATAAAGTGCAACGGAATCGCTCTTGTTTATTGTCAAAAGCTCTTTTGGCTTTGAGCGTAAATATCTCAAGAACTGAGCAGGGTAACTTGATTTAAATTGAATCTTAATTAAACAGTATCTTAATTTCACCAATCTTTCAAGAATTTACCTATCTCTCATTTAAAAAGATTCATTGAAATCGGTTGAGATTTGCGGCTACCACAGTAAAACATCTGCTGGGTTGCTTTTTGGGAACACGGCATATCATATATTTCAGGCTTTGGTTGGAAAGCTTTAATGGCATTCAGTATCTACACAAATGGCAGGAAGTTGCTGAGCGCAGGTGAAGGTCAACTGGGCTGTGTACATGGAATTAGATTTTTAAGCATGAGCTGGGTAATGTTGGGCCACACATACATTTTCGGAGCTCAAATGATTAGTAAGGAATTCGGCTAAGTTGTTTACTTGCATCATACTGGGTACGTTTTGCAGAAAATTTTGATATGATCTACACGCTGCCAAAGGGATTTCTCTTTCAAATGGTCAACAATGCCACTCCATCAGTTGATTCGTTTTTCCTTCTCAGTGGATTCCTATTGTGCTACCTTTTCCTGAAACGAGCTAAAGAATCGGGTGGAAAACAGCTCAAATCTCCTTATTTTTGGTGCATGTACTATGTGCATCGCTATCTGAGGTGAAATGATTACAAACAAACAAACAAACAAACAAACAAACAAACAAACAAACAAACAAACAAACAAACAAACAAACAAACAAACAAACAAACAAACAAACAAACAAACAAACAAACAAACAAACAAACAAACAAACAAACAAACAAACAAACAAACAAACGAACGAACGAACGAACGAACGAACGAACGAACGAACGAACGAACGAACGAACGAACGAACGAACGAACGAACAAACGAACGAACAAATGAACGAACGAATGAACGAATGAACGAACAAACGAACGAACAAACGAATGAACGAACAAATGAACGAACAAAAGAACGAACAAACAAACGAACGAACAAACGAATGAACGAACAAACGAACGAACGAATGAACGAACGAAGGAACCAACGAACAAACCAACGAACGAACGAACAAACGAACGAACGAACAAATGAACGAACGAACGAACGAACGAACGAACGAACGAACGAACGAACGAATGAACGAACGAACGAACGAACGAACGAACGAATTAGCCAACCAACCAACCAAACAAAGTTTTACTAACATTTTAGACTTACCCCAGTGTACGCCATAATTCTGGCAGGAGGCTACGGGTTTTGGAACTTTCTGGGCAACGGTCCTTTCTGGCAACAAACTCCTAATGGACTGTTCCAATATTGCAACGATTATTGGTGGAGGAACATGCTTTATTTAAACAATTTATTTGACTACAACAAACAGGTAAGATTTAAGAGATTCTGAACGGAATACACACGATGTATCTATCTTTCAGTGCATTGGCTGGGTATGGTACCTAGCCATTGACATGCAGTTGTATTGGATCTCAGCACCACTGCTAGCGCTGATTTACTAGTAAGCTTTTATTGCTTGATTACCGTATCTGGTGAAGAAAAACATATTTCTTTCAGCATTCCGTGGGCAGGAATTGTTGTAGTTCTGGTTCTGATTCTAGCTAGTGACTTAACTAGAGGCGTGCTGATCGTGCAACACAATTTGCCACCTGTTTTTATGCTTACCGATAATATGACCCTGAACGCGCAGAAGTGAGAAAATATTCGCTACATACATTCGATGCGTAAACTGTGTTGTTTAGAATGTTTGACAATCAATTCCAAACTCTTCTCTATGGCAAACCGTGGACTAGGGCTGGTCCCTTCTTTGTGGGATTTATTTTAGGTTATCTGATATTCAAAATAAAAGGAAAACTGAGATTGCCTAAGGTAGGTGTTTTGCTTTGTTTTGTTTTGTTTCTTTGTGTTGCTATTAGAAATTTTATAGGGTCTAGCATTCGTCCTGTGGACGTTGGTGTTTCTGCTGTCGGTTGCTGTAATTTTCGGACTCTATAACTTGGCCTTAGGGCATTTTCCTCCACCCTTTTGGACCTTTATCTATGGATCTTTCTTTCGCACAGCTTGGGCTGTGGTGGTAGCCGCGACCATTTTTCTTTGCTTGGAAGGTTATGGGGGTAAGACTTATTTGCTTGTCTAAAACCGACCGACCAGCCAATGAACCGACCGACCGACCGACCGACCGACCGACCGACCGACCGACCGACCGACCGACCGACCGACCGACCGACCGACCGACCGACCGACCGACCGACCGACCGACCGACCGACTGACCGACCGACCGAATGACCAATGAAAATGACATTGTCATGTTTTGAGGATTCATCAACAGTGTTTTGTCATGGAGAGTGTTTTACCCACTCAGTCGGGTGACCTATTGCGTTTATCTCATCCATGAAAT
Source organism: Sabatieria punctata (assembly GCA_030248155.1). NCBI lineage: Eukaryota > Metazoa > Nematoda > Chromadorea > Araeolaimida > Comesomatidae > Sabatieria > Sabatieria punctata. Next base: position 19,751 of record JASANB010001596.1, read on the forward strand.
GGTTATCATTTACTTCTACACAACCTTGGAAGACCAATTCTACTTCTACCATTACAAAATTGTAGTAAATTCCTGAATATTTCTTTATTACGAGCAAAACATTTCAGATTTATTTCTACCTTGCTTCTGTGGTGATATCATACACATTATCAGCCGTATTGAGTTTGGCTTTTGAGGCACCAATAATGCAGCTGGAAAAACTGATTTTCGATCGAAATAGCTACAAAAGAAAAATGAGACCTATGAACTTTGCGAACCCCACATTGGTACTGAATGGTGAGGAAGAAGCTGGAATGTCGGATCCTGCTTCTACTTCTTCTTCTTCTCCTGATGATACTGACGACAACGACAAAACGCCTATTATTCAGTGATCATATGTTCGAATATGCTTGCAGTCAGTATAATATTCTGTTTTGACTGATATTAGATGGAACTTGGATATTTTCGTCTCTTTTTTCAGATGAGGTATATTTAAAAATTTTATAAAAACGCAAAAGTTAAAATCGTTTAAGCATTTAATAAAAAAGTAGCCAACCGTTTAAATTTAAATTTTTGTTACCTGATTTCTGAATACTGACTGGTGCAGGCAATATCTAACCTACACTGTTCTTTAGATCGTGTGCTGAAACTGATCTACGTGTACTTGTGATGTTTGTTCGGGTAACTGAAAGTGAAATACATTTCCCTATCAGTACATAAATGGTTAATCATTCAGTGGAGTTGGATTGGTTCCAATAACATAAGGCGTCAGTATTTACGCTCTACCCTAAACTACATAAACTGGTTTTAGAGCAAACACAATGTATACCGGTCCTCCAGTGTTGGCTTTGAGATAGCTTATCTAAAAATTATGCCAGGCCCTCATTGCTATAAAGTAAAGTAGTTTATATAGAAACGAAACAAGCCCAAATCTGCTAACGGAAATGATGTTTGTTACAACAATTCGACTACTAAAGATTTGGCTTCTCATAACTCTTTTGCCTGAACTCGCTAAGTCTCAATTTTACGGAGACACTTGGGCCAGATTGCAAGCGATGTCAAATCATTCAGAATTAAAAGAAGCTTTGCATCATTTTCTGGATCATAATCCGTTTCTAGTCGAACGGTTGGAAGGTCTGAGTAAAATTAGATACCGGCCATCACCCAGACTACAAGATAACAATAGTTCTGACCTAGCCACTAATATCAATCCACTTTGTCAACTGTTTCAAAGTCGATTTCTGCCTGAATACAAACTGGCAGTCAAGCCAGAGTGCGCAATTGCACTCAACGACTTGGCCTGTGCACTGGGGGATGGAGAAAGTTGGGCTCTGCGAGGTATATACGGTCAGATATTTTTCACCTACCGTACATATACGGTATCCGGGCCTCGATTGAAATTATTGTACCATATAGCGTAAAAGTTTTAATGTAAGGCAGTGCACCTACCTAGTAATTATTTGCATTGTATGTAGTGCTAGTAGTGAGAGTCGTTTTGAGGCTGAGGGGGCTCCTATTATTTCATTGTGTATAAGGGCAAGCAAAGCAAAGCTGACTAAAAGAAAGTGTTTATTCAATTGTGAAGAAGATAGTGTTTTCCTGGTTTCTCAAGCAAAACAGTTCTGACCTCAACAAATTTTTGACTTGATTGATAACCTGCAATTAGTTTTTTATAGTCCTGGATTCAGCAGGAAAGCCGGAAGCTGGAGTATTGCAAAGAAATCCTACGCAGATAATGTTTCTGGGAGACTTCTTAGAATGCAAAGATGTGCAGGCTACCATTCAGGCCGGAAAGTATCCCTGGCCATTGTACCCAAACCAGAATCAGTAAGTTTTCAGCAGTAAACTGCCTAAAGTAAAGAAAAACACTGAGTTTCATTAAATAAATATGAGAAACCAAACGATTCAAATGTTTTTGAAGTGAAAATAATCTTTTTTGATGAGTGTTCATGACATAGCAGATATAGTGAGTGTTATTTATACTTCCGAATTATTGTAAACTTTTGCAGAAGACAGTGGTCCAGTAAGTACTGCGGAGCGGCGGTTGGTTTGCCGATTTTAAACTCGGCACAATGCGAGAAAACTGCTTCACCAACTCACATAGTGTTTGGACTGTGTGCACCAAAAGCCTGCAATGACACCGAACTGACCATATTCTTTTACACAGGTGAGATTTGAAGTCCGAGTTATATTCTTTGTCTACCTTTCTGGTAGAGTGCGAACTGGCATTTGGTACTGGGTGTATCGGTGTGTTACACATACATTCCTGTAAACCAGCTTAGAATCTTTATCAGATTGCCTTGCAGTGTTACCGATCTTCAAAGAGACGTGTAAATCTATTATCTATTGCCAGGAAGAAGTTGAGGCTACTTGGCTTACATGGGTGATGTTGTAAGTTATATTTTTTGTTTCGTCATTACGATTTTATAGTTAGAACAACTATAGAATAACAAAAATATACGTAATTTATAGAATAATAGTTTCGTTTTTCAGGGGTTTTGTGTGTGTGGTGTTCGTGCTGTTGTTCGTGGCTACCTGCTTTGATGTGTTCGTGTTCGAAGCTAGAGTCAGGTATTTTGTCAAAACCAGAGCTGAAAACAGTCAAAGTGTGACTGAAAAGGATCGCAAAACATTCGCGACACACTTGGGTAGGTTGCTTGTATGAGAATACTTGGGGTACTTTTGGAGGGTGCTTTTATGTGCATGAGAAACTGTGGTATCTGCAAATTTCTTACCTTTCGTTTGGTTTAAGGTTATTTGGCCAAGGCATTGATGTCATTCAGCGTGTACACAAATGGCCGAAAACTGCTCACCCCTGGAGAGGGTCAGCTGGGCTGTGTGCACGGTGTCAGATTCCTAAGCATGAGTTGGGTGATTCTCGGGCACACCTACCTCTTTTCCATGTACTCCATGAGTGAGCGCATCTAAAAATTGATTCTATGTCATATAATAGTGTTCCAGTGTTTTAAGAAAATCAGATGCAAGTTCTTGAAATGCCTGATCAATTTTTCTTTCAACTCATTAACAATGCAACTCCATCTGTGGACTCATTCTTTCTCCTCAGCGGTTTCTTGCTCTGTTATTTATTCTTGAAGCGGGCCAGAGAGACTCGCGGAAAACAATTCAGATCTCCATTCTTTTGGCTAATGTATTATCTACATCGCTACCTCAGGTACTAGACTTTGTTCTATAGTGAACAAATTAAATAATATTTATAAACTTATTGTTTTTTTCAGACTGACTCCAGTTTATGCAATAATTTTGGCTGGAGGATATGGATTTTGGGATTACTTAGGCACCGGTCCATTGTATCAACAAGTTAAGAGCCCGTTCTCTGTATTTGCTAACTGTGAGGACTACTGGTGGAGAAACATGTTGTATATAAACAACATGTGGGATTATGGTAAACAGGTAGTCCTAATACCTTTTTCTACAGTGCCTAGGTATTCTGTAGGATTTCAGTGTATTGGTTGGGTTTGGTATCTGGCTATTGACATGCAATTGTATTGGATATCTCCTCCAGTCTTGCTTATAATTTATTAGTAAGTTAATCTTTGTTATTGCTGTTTGCACATAAGCATTTACCATACACAAACATAAGCATTAAAAAGTAACAAACAAACAAACAAACAAACAAACAAACAAACAAACAAACAAACAAACAAACAAACAAACAAACAAACAAACAAACAAACAAACAAACAAACAAACAAACAAACAAACAAACAAACAAACAAACAAACAAACAAACAAACAAACAAACAAACAAACAAACAAACAAAAAAACAAACAAACAAACAAACAAACAAACAAACAAACAAACAAACAAACAAACAAACAAACACAAACAAACACAAACAAACACAAACACAAACAGAAACACAAACAAACACAAACACAAACACAAACACAAGCACAAGCACAAACGAACAAACGAATGAGCAAACAAGCGAACGAACGAACGAACAAATGAATGAATGAATGAACAACCAACTAACCAACCAATTTCAGAAAATCTATGAAATTGCAGTTTGCATTGACTAACCATTAGTAAGATTCTGTTTCAGTTTACCAGTGGTTGGTGCCCTTTTGGTCTCAGGATTGGTGCTGGGTAGTGCAATTGCGCGTGGGGTTCTAATAATCAACAATGATTTACCTCCCATGTCTCTGATCACGGACAATATCACATTAAATGTCAAGTAATTCATATTCATTGTTTTAAATTCTGGTACCTACTGTATATGTTCTCAGATGGGGTGACCCCGATTATCAGGATATAATCTATGACAAGCCTTGGACCTGTGCCGATTGTTACTTTACTGGGTTCTTATTGGCTCTGTTTTTGCACAAGTTTAAAGGAAGAGTAAAAATCCATAAAGTATGTTATGGTAATTCATCTATGGTATCTGGCTTGCAAAGAGCAAATGAATTTTAGGGATTTGTATTTCTGTTGTGGCAATTAATATTACTGACAACTTTCGCTGTCATATTTGGTTTATATGATGCAGCCAGAGGTCACGACGTTCCACAGTTTTGGACCTTCTGTTATGGTGCATTTGCCCGCACTGCATGGGGTATTGCAGTAGCCGCTACTGTATTGCTATGTCTGGAGGGATACGGAGGTAACATTTTCTGTAATACAAAATGTATTCTAATGGTGTAATATACACAATAACGCTTTTTATATTGGAATGAACGTTTAGTTTGTTTACAAAAGTTTGTTACTTCTTTTCAAAAACCAGTGTTAGTAGAAGTGATAGTATAATTTATTGATTTTAGGTTTCATCAATAGTGCTCTCTCGTGGAGTGCATTTGTACCATTAAGCCGGCTAACTTACTGTGCTTACTTGGTGCATGAGATCGTCCTATCCTACCTGTTTGGTACATTACCAGACATGTTTTTCTCAACCCACTACCAAATTGTAATGTTTATTATACACTTTATCAAATAACAAATTTCCTCATCGATATTTTTTCAGATCAATTACTTTTTTGCGTCCTTATCTATTTCCTTCATCATATCTGCAGTGCTAAGTCTAGCCTTTGAGGCTCCTATCATGCAATTAGAAAAGCTTATTTTTGATCCAGCTAGTTATCGCAGAAAACCACGGACGTTTCCAGAAACTGTTCAAGTACAAACAGAAGCTCCAAATGGACCGGCTAAGATTGTGACAGTGGAAAATAACTATCAGACAAAAGATGAACGTTTTTGATTGACTGTGGTACTGGTGTCATAGGGATTGTATTGTATATAATTATTTGATATTGAATGTACAGTGAAAAGCCTAAGAAGCCTAATAGCAAATAAACTAAAGCATATCTGAAAAACTATGGTGCCATCTATAGTTCAAAGTGAAAAACTATGGTGCCGCCATCTATAGTTCAAAGTGAAAAATATGGTGCTATCTAATAGTTCAAACAAACAAACAAACAAACAAACAAACAAACAAACAAACAAACAAACAAACAAACAAACAAACAAACAAACAAACAAACAAACAAACAAACAAACAAACAAACAAACAAACAAACAAACAAACAAACAAACAAACAAACAAACAAACAAACAAACAAACAAACAAACAAACAAACAAACAAACAAACAAACAAACAAATGAACAAACATAACAAACGAACGAATGAACAAACGAACAAATGAACGAACGAACGAATGAACGAACGAACGAACGAATGAATGAATGAATGAACGAACAAATGAATGAGCGAACCAACGAACCAACGAATGAATGAATGAACAAACGAACGAATGAACAAACGAACAAATGAATGAACAAACGAACGAATGAACACCATCCTGTAGAGCACAACACAACCTAAGAGAAACGGAGACATCAAAATGCGGCAGGAGCGCATAAAAGGGACACTTTGATGTTAATAGATTTGGCATGGAAGTCGCAAGAAAATGGATTACAATAACTCCCCGGAGTGGCAGAACCAGTTGGGATAATGCGCCCCTATTAAACACACGGCACGAGTTTTAAAAATTATTTCTTCTCTCTTGTGCCAGGCGAGGCGACTTAGCGTTTTTCTTAGAAAAATGTCTACCACCCAACGAACCCAAACCAAATTCTCCTATTCTACTTTCGGTCCGCTCATGCTTGTACAAAATGCGAAAACTTGCAGTGAAAAACTCTTCTGGTTGTTTTTGACTGTCCTATTCTCATTTTTCTCTATATTCAACATAATCGGTTTGGTTTTTCACTTCCAAACGCAACCGGAGTTTGCGAAAGTTCGCACCGGCGACCTCAGTAAAGGCTACAACTTATCCCATCTGGAACTGAAACTAAATTTACCCCTTCCTTACATCAGCCAACTCCAAGGGAACACTAGTAAACATTGTGGCAGTCTTCATGTATATGTGGACAATGCTTTATGGATATTGGATAGTCGAGAGAAAATAAAACACAACAATTGGCCCTATTCCCTGCTTCCAGTCCTGTCTGACTATGTGGATTTTCTTTGGCGCTGCGAATTTCAAGCAAACTGTACAAAGCCGACTCAGCATTGCCCCTCCGAAACTGAACATACTACCCCATTGGCATTGGGAGAGAAATTCGTGAAACACTGTCGTGCTTTTGGATTGTCAGATGGCGAAGTAATTCAGGAATTCGGTCGTCAGATACTGCGGTTTGCGGGAGTTGATTTAAACGCCACTGAAAACCGGTTCTATCTAACTGGCAGAAAGGTCAACTCCTATTTGTTTCAAGCATTCGACATCGGGTTTGATCAGCAAAACAAATTCGGCTGGAACTTTTCGTCTGATATCAGCCCTTTGCTGCAAGCGTTATGTAACACGCAGATGCTGGCCAAAGATTGTAGTGTAGATTTCGCTTCGGCATGGTACGCGGAGAATTTCAGACCTTCAGTACAACTGAGTATCAGTGGTTTTCCCGGAAGTTCTGAGGTTTTGGCTGGAGAGCAATTAACTTATGAGTTAAGAATCAGCTCTTGTATGAAGTCAGCTAATTCTAGGTATATAGAGCTTACTATACGTGTAACAACTCAGCTTAATATAGTCGTTTATATAATTCTAGCTGCACTGAAAGCCACAAAACCGTTTGGTTCGACAAAGTTCGTTGCAAATTCGCACAACTTGAAACAGGCTGCGGTTGTCACTCTGTATTAACTCATCAGTCTTCAAGCCAACAACACGTCTGGTGCACACCAAGCATCTATCTCTCAAAATGCGGTAGAGGTGATGGCACCTGTGTTAGCAGTGAACCCTGCAAACGTTGCGATGGATACGCTTCGAAAACTACAAGACGATATTTCAATACGAAAACAAATATGATGGTCAGACTGAACTTAAATCCTGACACTCAGTTTTTGCTCATTGAACAAGACGTTGCACTGGGATGGTACAACTTCGCAGCTGAACTTGGTATGATGCAATTAATTGCTAGAATAGAATTCGTGAAATTATACAGTGTGCGGGCGAGGCGATTCAGTGAGCTCCAGGGTTCAAGAGGTTTCACCCAGGGAAGGGTTTCACCTGAAAATGCGTTTTTACGAAAGAATTTGGGTATTATGAAGCATGTTTACGAGTTTGCGTGTGTGCGAAATTAGAATGAACATAGCTACAGTATACATATCTATTTTCAGGAGGTGCCTTTAACCTTTGGTTGGGTTTCACCATACTGGCACTGATAGATATTATATTTTGGCTGATCAATTATCTGATCAAAACGGTGTTGGAGTGCTTCAGCTACGAAAACCTTCCAAGACTTCGGTTCGACTCGTATTCGGAGGTGACAACCTCTAACTCTTTCGCCTTTGAGTCTACGCTCAGACTGACTGAACAAGACATTTCGAATCAGTTGAGGGAAATGCGAGAGAAAATGGCAGAGTATGAGGTGAACCAACGACTGCTGCATTCGACTCTGGAACAAATGCTGAACTATTTGGAACAGCATAGAGAAAATCAGAAGAAACTCATGCTGTTCGTGGAGTCGTTTGAAAAGTCCATGTACTACACAAAGCCTAAAAAGTACTCTCCATTTGGAAGTCGAAATAGTTTGTAAATTGGCTACCTTTATCGTATTGTGTGTTTGTTTGTGTGCCTGCTCTGGTACTTTAAATCGTAAGTAGTTACACTGTGTATAAGGTTGTTTCAACATGATTGAATCTATGATCCTATAGTTTCATTCATCTTTGTTAGTTGGGTTATAAGATATGGGCTACCCACCAGACATGGGCTAGCATTTCGGCTGAGGGGGGGGTAGAATTTTCAATTCCTGAGGGGGGCTGGGGGGTAGGAGCGCCTGAGGGGGGGCTGAGGGGGTGGTAAGCCAAAAAGTCCGATTTTTGGCTAAAATCAAGGGTTTTTTGCTTATTTTTCATTATAATAAGCCAAAATAAGCTATTCTAAAAAAGCCAAAATAAGCTATAAGACCCCCAGACGCCCTTTCCTTTACATGTATGTTTGTGTGATTGTGTTGAGCGAGTGTGTTGTGTTTTACTAGTCCACCCGTCGATAAATTCCCTTCAGTAGGTATGACACCCATCCGACTTAGGCTAGACCCCCGAGATCGATTTTTCTGACCCCCTCCGATTTTTCAATTTACAAGATTAAAAAATGAGCTTTAATTAAAAGGTGTAAATGAGCTTAGAATAGCTTATTTTAATTTATTTTAACAAAAAACAAGCGAAATAACCTTGATATTAGCAAAAAATGGGATATTTTGGTTTACCATCCTCTCCCTCAAGCGCCCCCACCCCCTCAGGAAACCCTGAGGTTTTCCTTGGACAACCTGTATACATTTCATTTTTATAGGTTTAGTCCGCTATTCTACCGTACCATTAGGTGGGTCGATTTGTTTTGCAGAATGCTGATAGCTTGCCTAATGTAGACATATTAGTGTCAATGACGCACGCATCAATCACGCATGACACTTTTGAAAGAGGCTTCTTGTCAACAGTGGCTGAAACTCATTTCAGCAGCTAACAACTTGCATCTCCTGCAGAGAGCACAAAAGGCCAGGCACTAATAGCCTAATTTGTTTAGCAAAAGTCATTGGTGCAGAATTTCGGTCTCAAAGCAGCCACCATGACCGGTACGTCTGTGGCTCAAATTCTAACATGCATCTCTATACCAATCATCCAAGTCTGGGCAGTAGACGTCAAATTGGGCTTTATGTTTCCCCACGACAGTGTAAGTCGAAAGTTCATAGTTCCCAAGTTCGGATTTTCAACTTCGGCTGGAGCTGTAGCACTGGCCTTGGAGAGAATAGAACAAGAAAACCTGCTGCCTACAGTCAACTTCAGGTAATAATTGATGTGCAAAAGTTGTTCGAACAGTGTAGTTCTAGCAGGGTTTAGCGTGACCTGGCGTTATTCTCAGTGTGATGAAAGTTTATCGGCTGGGATGGCTGTTGAGATGTTCAGAGATGGAGAGGTGGATGTCATGATTGGACCTCCATGTGCAGTTCGTGAGTACACTTGTGTAATATAATGCAGCATGGTAAAATATAGTGTAAATGCACATAATGCTATAGTAGCGATGCTGAGGATAATGAAGATATTATGAATGTTGTAGTTTTTGTCAGTGGTTATAGTTGGTGAAGTCACAAACAGAGTTTGTTTGCAGTGATGATTACAGTTCGTAGTAGTGAAATGGAAATAGCCAATATAGTAGTGTTGATAGTTATCATAATAGTTTTGGTTGTCACGGCAGATTTAGGAAGTATAATACTAGTGGTGTTAGTTTTGATAGTAGATTTGTTGCTGCTGGTGATTGATCGACATAGCATGACGGGGATAGCAGTGGCGTGTAGTGGTGATGGTGGTTGAAGTAGTGGCTTAACAACTGGAGCTAGCTGTGGAAGGGGAGGAGAATGGTAGAGGTGGCGGTGGTGGTGGTGAGGGTGGTTGAAGTATTTGCTTAACAACTGGAGTTAGGGGCCGTCCATAAACTACAACGTTCAAAATTTTGCACCCCCACCCCCCTCCGACATTCAGCGACGTTTTCGTCATGACCCCCCTAAAAATACGACGTTTGGAAGGCAACCCCCCCCCCCCCCCCCGAAATAAAATTTTCGTTCAGAATCTGCAGATGCTTCTGACTGCATAAATGCAATGGCACAATAGAAAAATCTGTGCACATATTTAGTAACAGTCGGCACCACAACAAATCTTGAAAGAGCAGTACTAGGCAGCAATCCACTTGTGCATGTGGGGAAACAATGATTCATTGAAATATCTCAAAAATATTTCGAGATTCATGCAGTTCTTCCTGACTCAAGATGTGCATCGGTTCCTCAGCAGCATCAGAGGGCACCGACAAGTCTGATGAATCCAAGTCAGACTCAGATTCAATTTCTATCCCAACAGAAACTTTCGTTCGGTTGGGTAAAGCAGCTTTATGATGCCCGACAGCTTTGATCGAAGGGAAGTATACAGTCCACACGTCGGACAAATTCGTCTTTCAATTTTAGAAATCACGCTAACATACTGTAGCATGAGGTGATGCTGTAAAACTATAAAATGTGTCAAAAACGTTTAACTTTCTATCCCTTCTTGTTTGCTCTGCAATCGTTAAATCTTGCCAAAAAAGGCCAGAAATACGTCAACGTTTTGCCTCAACCCCGCACCCCCCTGCGACGTTCAGCGACGTTTTTCGGGGTACCCCCACCCCCCTCTCTGAACGTCGTAGTTTATGGACGGCCCCTT
>JASANB010001597.1:0-31317 GCA_030248155.1 Sabatieria punctata
TGTTACAATACCAAAATTTCCTTTTGACTATGACTATGACTACCACTCGTTTGAGTACAATACCAGGGTAGTCAAATTTGACTATATTGTAGTCAAACCATTTGACTACCATGGCCACCGGTTTGACTACTTTGACTCCTTTTTGAGACAGAACAGAATTGACATTTTCAGCGATTTATATGCTTCAGTCGCCAAGTGTCAGTCAAAAATCACTTTGATTGAGTCCACAATTTGTTTACTTTGAAATAAACAGTACAGTTAACTGCTAAAAATTAACCCAGAATTGTTTAATTTCCAAAAAATTTCAATGGTAAAAAAACATCTTTCGGAAACACACCGCAAAAATAGACAAATACCCACTTTAGTTTGGATGGTGTAAAATCAAAGTAGTTCTTTGTTTTTCTCTTGTTCTTCTTTGCTCCATATGAGAGGTATTGTAATTGTACTGTATGTCATAATTTTCACCCTGACCAAACTGTGGAATTTGCCTTCCATCACGCAGAGATTTGCTGACTGACACCTGTTATCAGTTCACAAGTTTAGAGAATAGGGTTGTTTGTTTTCTAAAGAGCAAAAAATGAAACAAATTTATAGAATATTTAGTCGAGAACCTTTAAAAATGTAGAAAATGTGCTTGAAAAGCCTGCTGCTTATAAGAAAACGTAGTCATAGTCAAACGGTTTGACTACTTGGTTTTCGTTTGACTACGTATTTATGGTAACGAAGGTAGTCAAACTTTGACTTTGACTACCTGCCCGTTTGACTGCGATATCTCAAAAGTATTAACTATGACTTTGACTTTGACTAGTAGTCATAACAACAATACTAGAAACCAGGGATGTGAGGTGGGAAAAAAACACCGGAAAAAAACTGTTTTTTTCCGGAAAAAAACCGGTTTTTTTCCTAAGGGTCGGAAAAAAACATAAATCGCGGAAAAAAACTCAAGCTAAAAATAGCTAATTTACGTCATTTTTCGTTAAAAAAATGGACTTTTGCTATGTATAATAGGCCATACTGACTCAAAACTGTTAGAAAAACAACAACAAAGACCAAATTTGGCATGAAAAAACAAAAATGCAAACTGCTGTAAGAAAATTTGCATATAGCGTTATTTATGGAACCTGTCAGGCACTGTTTCATGCCTGTTTCGTGATTTATATCAATGTAACACGTGTATTTCTGGTCTAACAAGACTGAGGAAGGCGCTAGAAAGCGTTAGGAATCATAAAACCAGCCTAGGATACTCAGAACTTGGGCTGGAGTTTTTTCCGCGATTTAGGAAAAAAACCGGAAAAAAACCGGAAAAAAACTGGAAAAAAACAGGCCGAGGTTTTTTTCGGAAAAATATACAACCCTGCTAGAAACACAGGACCATCCTTAACCGAACGTACTTGTAACCGAGCAACAACAGAACCACTTTGGATGTCCCGCTGGGTACCCATAAACATAGCTGAATGTGTGGTCGGAGTAGAGGTCACATCACTGGGAGCGTCCACGTGTGCCTCAAGAAGCGCGCTTGGAGCAGGCGACGCTTGTAGAACATCTTGAGAGTCGCGACTAACGGGGTTCGATGCCCCAGAAACCATATCTAGTGGCCCATCATCTCGAAAAATCGCCACGTGGAAACCAAGACGTGCGGCGCTGGCACGAGTAAGAATAACTTGATCAGGTGCCTTGTCCTCCGGGTTCACCACAAAAGACATGCGAGTGCAGTGGTGACGATCAGAAGAAACTGGCAGCTGAACGAAATCACAGAGGTGAGAGTTCCCAAACGCTGAAATGACAGTGTGACTTTGCGGCATGTGACGCAACCATGAAGCCTTTGTTTGTTGAGCAACCGAAGTACTGAGCATATTAACGTCTGCACCAGTGTCAAGGAGAGCCATGAAAGCCTTTGAATCATCGCCAAAATACAACGGAATGTAGTGAGCTGAGACTGAATCGGAAGATGAATGGAGGCGAACGCAACGATTTGAAGAAGTTGTTGATGGATTCTGTGAATGCTGCGGCAGCGCGTTGGAGTAACACTGACTCGCCAAATGACCAATCTTCTGACATTTGTAACAGATGGGCTGTGTCTTTAGCCGTGAATTCGGAAGACCGTTTCTAGGCTTGTCTTGATGAGGCGCCCGAGGTGGAGGAGGCCATAAACTTCGTTTCACTATATAGCACCGATTTTTCTTTCTGCACTTCGGCATGTTCCCCACAAATTTGATTCTTTTTTAATTACTGAAAATTGGCAGTTTGATGGATTTTTTTTCGTGTTCATCATTGTTGTGAAAAAACGACGAATTCGGCGCAAGATGTTCAATCGGTTCCGTGTACAGTAGACTTCAGGCTCTCGAATAATACAAGGATTGGCTCTCTGCTCTTTGCCCTTAACTAGTGTTGTTACAATACCAAAATTTCCGTTTGACTATGACTATGACTACAACAACAACAAAACTGTACCGCTGGTTTGAGTACAATACCAAAGTAGTCAAATTTGACTATATTGTAGTCAAACCATTTGACTATGATGAGCACTGGTTTGACTACTTTGACTACTTTAGAAACAGAGCCAAATTGACATTTTCAGTCATTTATCATGTTTCAGTCACCAAACGTCAGCCAGAAAAGCTTGTGACTAAATTAATTAATCATATATCCTGAAATAAACAGTAGTTAGAAGCTAAAAAGTATCACAGAATCGTTCTTTTCTCTTCAAAATTTTCACTGTAAAACAAAACAAAACATGCTGGGCAAAAAGCGCCGTAAATTAGAATAAAACGCTATTTGTGAAACCAAGAACATTTTGACGTTTCTCTACTAAAAACTGCATTCTACTGTTTGTCATGTTTTAACTTGATTCGGTGGAACTGTAGAACTTGCATCAAGCAGAAATTCAATGACTGACCCTTCCCTTCATTGTTTCACAATTTTAGAGAAAACTTTGTTTGGTGTTCTATAGTGATAAAAAATGTTTTTCAAGCTTGAAAATATATTTTTGTTGTAAACAGCAAAAAAAGTCAAAACAGGCTTGAAAAGCCTGCCTCTTATAATAAAATGTAGTCATAGTCAAACGGTTTGACTACCTGGTCTTCGTTTGACTACGTATTTATGGTAACGAAGGTAGTCAAACTTTGACTTGACTACCTGTGCGTTTAACTGCGATATCACAAAAGTATTAACTATGACTTTGACTTTGACTAGTAGTCATAACAACACTACCCTTAACCCCACAAACGGTATTAAAATTTCTGTAACCTTTAATTTTTGCCATTATCAGTCTTTTATTGTTTGCAACACTTGCAATCACAATCATACTTTTTCGCATTAATTTAGCTGTGTGACGAATATTCACACGTTTTTAATCGATTCTAAACAATCAAGTGGGTCCAATCTTCGTAACTTAACTAGCGCCTCAGAAAATCAGCCGGCGTTTGAACGTGCGACCAGCACAGAACACTAAACTGCGCGACGGGACCCACGCGACTGTTTTGAACCCGCATTTCTCCAACCCTTCATGAAATTAAATGCGGTTTTTTGCGTAAATAATCGGACCCGGTCATGCTATTGCCGTTTTAGCATAAATTTTTTTCTTGTATCGCGAGTTATTCAAATCAGTTGCTCATAACTAAAAATAGTACCAAGTGCGCCATACAAAAGTTCTTCGCAGACGGAAGAACTTAAATCGCGTTTTTCCAATTTTTCATGGAATCAAGTGCGGTTTTTTGCCCAAATTATCATATCCGGTCATGTTATCGGCGGTTTTAGCATAATTGTTTCGCTGTAGCGTCAATTTTTCAAAACCATTGGCCATACCTAGTCTATGCGAACAGAATTTTATAGCAAGTTAAGTGGGGTTCCAGGGGAAATCGGCCGATAATTGATAAAGTATGGCGCTATGACTAGAGCGCGTAATCTGAGATAGCATGCAGTAATTGGTTGTGGATGTGCTGGTGTGTAAAAGAATAATGTAGAAGTCACAAGCAGTTGTTTGATACACCGCATTCGGTCACATTTGTCAAAGTCTGGCCCTCAGAACTGGCAACACTGTTTCGTACATACAGCTCGTACAGCTCCGGGCCGACCTGTGGGGAGGGTTTCCTCAGGTGAGGGGTCGACGAGAGGGGTTTCGCCCAGAGGGGGGTCCCAAATTTCAAAAAGCTCCAAAACGCCTTGAAACGCGTTTTTGCACGTTTTTTTCAGTAAGGACGCTAAAAATCTTTGAGTCATCCTTTCTTAATGGTGACATACCAAATGATTGGAGATTAGCCAATGTGACTCCTATACACAAAAAAGGGGTAACTTCGAAAGTGGAAAATTACCGACCAATCAGCCTGACATCTGTCTGCTGTAAATTAATGGAACAAATAGTAAAGGAGCAATTATTGGGTTTCCTTAAACAGGAAGGCTAAATTTCGGACAGTCAGCACGGTTTTCTTTCCAGACGCTCTACAGTTACTCAGCTACTTCTTTGCGTAAATGATTGGACAAAAGACCTGGACAGCGGTCTATTTGTGGAAATCTTTTATATGGATATAGCAAAGGCTTTTGACTCTTGTATTCACAGTATTTTGTTAGCCAGGCTCGAGTCTTACGGTATTACTGGACCTCTTTTAAAATGGATTGCAGCTTTTTTAAGTCAGCGTCAAAAACGGGTTGTGATCGAAGGTGTGCTATCTGACACTGTACCTGTTACTAGTGGGGTCCCTCAGGGATCCTGTATTGGTCCCTTGCTCTTTTTGATTTATATAAATGAACTTCCAAAGATTCTAAAAAACTCCGGCGTAAAAATAAAAATGTTTGCTGATGATTGTAAGATCTACCTCGCTTTTCCGAAAGTGGGCTATGATCTTGCAAAATTTGAGACTGCAGTAACTAGAATTGTCCAGTGGTGTAAAAGTATAAAACTACAGTTAGCCCTACAAAAGTGTGCTCTATTGCACCTAGGCTTCTCAAACCCTCAGGCACAGTACGTCTTTGAAAATGTACTGATAGAAACAGTGACAGAAATGAGAGATCTTGGTGTCTTAGTGGGTCGTGACCGTTTTGGCTATCTCAGTTTTTCAAAACACTGTGCTAAAATCGCCAGCGATGCCGCTAGGAAATCTAGACTAATCCTAAGTGCCTTTATAAATAGGAGCACACCATTCCTACTACAGATGTACAAAACTTACGTAAGGTCGCGGCTCGAATATGCCACGCCTGTGTGGAATCCCTATTTACTCAAGGATGTAAATACCGTTGAAAGTGTGCAGAGGGCTTTTACACTGCGATTGCCAGGTATGCTTGGTCTTCAAGGCTGCTACCTAGAAAGGCTAAAACTACTGGACCTTGAAACACTCGAACGTCGCAGGCTCGTCATTGATCTCCAGTATGTATACCAAATCGTACATGGTCTGGTGGATTTAGATTTTGATCACTTTTTCAGTTGGAATCCAGTGTCAAAAACTAGAGGAACTTATAAACTGTTTGTGCCATCGTTGGAAAGCTACATAAATTGCAGGGTACACTCCTTTGCTTTAAGAACGTTGAAAACATGGAATTCTCTTCCAGATGAGGTCACCATAGCACAAAACCTTGCTTCTTTTACTCGAGAACTAAGAAAACTGAACTTTGACCAGTACCTAAACTTTGTGTAGTTTCTAACGTTTTACTAATGTCTGTTTAAGGCGGTGTAAAGCCCTTGTGGCTGTCCACTGGCCTTTCGCCTCCATATGCCGTCGTTTTACACTGTAACCGCGTTTTATGTCACTTGCTAACGGCAGTTAGTAGTTTACGCACCGTACGCACCGTTCGCACCGTACGCACCGTTAAGCGCTGTTTATACTCCTACTGAAGACACACTACTGCAGTAGTTTTTCGCCAGTCTCTGCCTCTTTTTTACAGGCTGGCGAATATACGCCAACCTTAACCTGAATCACATACACTACTGCAGTAGTCAGAGCAGAATAGAAAACAGCCGCGCCGGCTCCCGGTGTAAAACTAAAGCCAATGAAAAAAAGAAGAAAAAAAGAAATAATTCTATTTTTCCCACGGGAGCTATACGAGGAAATGATGGATTTAGCTCAGAAAGGCACTAGGATGGCAGCAGAAAACATTTTTAGCGTCATGTTCACACCCAGAACCCGTCAACAACCATTCAACACCAGAAACGTATGCAGGCTCGACCGTTTTGGTAGTGATCGACGAAGATATGGACGTAATCACCCGGACAGAAGCTTTTGCAACATCTGACAACACCTATCTGTCTTATTTTATTAATAAACTTGAAGTGGAACTCGAGTTTTGCCTAAAAATAACGGACCGACTGTCGTCGGGAGTGAAAAGTTGCTGTATTCTGTTGAAAAATGTCTGCTGATCGGACTAAAAACAAAAAAATGTTCTGCCGGTGCCCAGAAACCCACTTCATACCTCAAATGCTTTTGAAAGTGCAAAAAACCGCACCTAAATGCGCCTCTCCGGCGACCTACTGCAGTAGGAAATAGAAAATTTTCTATTTACTACTGCAGTAGTTTTACCTACTGCAGTAGCTACTGCAGTAGCGCGGCGGCGCGGGCGCGGGTGTTTATACTCCTACCGAAGACTACTGAAGGAGTCGGCCAACCTACTGCAGTAGCTCCTACTGCAGTAGCTACTGCAGTAGGAGTATAAACGCCGCTTTACGCACCGTTCGCACCAGCAGCGACCGCCGTTGGGCGCCGATCTTTCGGAGCGGTGAATTTGCTTAGATCGATCAGAGAACCGTTCTATTTCAGCTTGCATTAACAAAATTACGCGTTTTGGTGGAAAAGTAGCTGGGTGCATTAAATCTATTAACGAGCAAGCATCAGTAAAAGAACAGAATGTGCATCTTTGTCGCGTACTCTTCTTTAGTTCTTTAGTCATCAACCTTGCTGACTTCCCTGATTTTCAAAGCATTCACATAGACAAAACGGGCATGCAAAAGTTACGTAATAGTATTTTTGCCCATTTTCGGACTCCGTCCCTCCCTCCGGATAATCGCCCATAATAATTTTCTGACCCCCACCCCTAATAATTTGGCACCCAACCGAAATTTCAATTTTTTGAAGAGGTAGAGCCGAAATTTTTGCGTTCATTTCCAAGTAAAACGACGTGTTTATTAAAATAACATCAGTATACAGTAATAATTGATATTTTTTTTAGTTTTCTTTATTGATGAGCTACAACTATGTACAATGTACGTATAGTCTTTGTTTTACATAGAAGCCATCATTGGGAGGCTTTTTGTTAACGATGAAATCAATACTCCCCTCCCCACCGTAATGATTAGTAATCATTTGGCGAACCTCCCGAACATTCCCCCTCATGCCATTACGTAATTTTTGCACGCCCCCAAAGATTCGGTGTTAGTTAGTAGCAGCTTTCTGGTCATTTAGTGCAATTGCTTTTTCTGTTATGCTTGCATCGTATTAGCTTCTTTCTGTTAACTGTGGTGCATCTCCGGACAGTGCTGTAGTGCAGTGCTTTTGTTGCTTAGTTTTCTTCTGATAGTACTCTTCCCAAGAATCTACACTACGTTTATAAAAATGCTTTCAAAGCTGCTGTATCGGCGTTGGAAAAGATGCATTGGAAAAGCGAATTTACCATATTATGCACCTTGTATGTACTGTACTGTGTATAGGATCGGCTCTGGGAAATGAAAGGTGTTTGGTTGTTTCTAAAATCGGGGTACAATAACAAAAATCACCGAAACTTTACACCCATCGCTAAACGTCTCAATTTTGTCAGGCAAAAACGTGTCATCTCGGCACCTTTTCTGATTGACATAGTACGAAAATGGGAAATGATTAGCCGAAAAATTGGATCTGATGGGTTTCGCTGATGGGGCAACCATTAAACTAACAATCCAAATGTTTTTACTTCACGGCTGAGACCAAGGACAAAGTCGGTATTGGTGATGCTGCCAGTGGTTCCGCTGCATTCTATGTCCTGTCGAATTGTTATTTTGTTGTTGTAACTTTTTGTCCTTTCGGACTAGGAGTAGCCAACTGCTATAGAGCAGGAAGGGACAGAAGGTCCGGCAGCCTTCTTAACAACAACCTTCCCCTTTTGCTGTCGGTAGGTGCAAGACAGCGCCGGTTTGGTCCCCCTTTATCTACTTGCCATTGCTGACTTTCGACGGCCTGGGTTGGGCTTTGTGTCGACTACTTCCCATCGCCTCGACAGGTTTCGAACCCACAAACACACCGCTTCCACGGGTGCCGGGGCCGCCGTGACACACCTGATTTTTTACGCTTTTTTCTTTTAAAATTTTAATACAAAGCTGATTTTCCAGCTACTTTTCCACCAAAACGCGTAATTTGTTAATGCAAGCTGAAACAGAACGGTTCTCTGATCGATCTAAGCAAATTCACCACTCCGAAAGATCGGCGCCCAATTGGGGTCGCTGCTGATGCGAACGGTGCGTAACGGTGCGTACGGTGCGTACGGTGCGTAACGGTGCGAACGGTGCGTACGGTGCGTAAACTACTAACTGCCTTTGCTAACTCGTATTTTTATTGGCAGTTAGTAGTTTACGCACCGTACGCACCGTTCGCACCGTTACGCACCGTACGCACCGTTACGCACCGTTCGCATCAGCAGCGACCCCAACTGGGCGCCGATCTTTTGGAGTGGCGAATTTGCTTAGATCGATCAGAGAACCGTTCTATTTCAGTTTGCATTAACAAATTACGCGTTTTGGTAGAAAAGTAGCTGGAAAATGAGCTTGTATTAAAATTTTAAAAGAAAAAAGCGAAAATAATCCCATGTGTCAGGGCTGCCCCGGCACCCATGGAAGCAGTGTGTTTGTGGGTTCAAAACCTGTCGAGGCGATGGGAAGTAGTTGACACAAAGCCCAACCCAGGCCGTCGAAAGTCAGCAATGGCAAGTAGATAAATTGGGACCAAACCGGCGCTGTCTTGCACCCACCCACTCAAAAGGGGAGGGTTGTTGTTAAGGAGGCTATCGGACCTTCTGTCTCTTCCTGCTCTATAGCAGTTGGCTACTCCTAGTCTGAAAGGACAAAAAGTTACAACAACAAAATAACAATTCGACCGGACATACTGTACAATGCAGCGGAACCACTGACAGCATAACCAATATCGAGTTTGTCCTTGGTGTCAGTCGTGAAGTAAAAACATTTTTGATTGTTAGTTTAATGGTTGCCCCATCAGCGAAACCCATCAGGTCCAATTTTTCGGCCAATCATTTCCCATTTTGGTACTATGTCAATCAGAAAAGGTGCCGAGATGACACGTTTTTGCCTGACAAATTGAGACGTTTAGCGATGGGTGTAAAGTTTCGGTGATTTTTGTTATTGTACCCCGATTTTTGAAAGAACCAAACACCTTTCCTTTCCCAGAGCCGATCCTATACAGAGTACATACAAGGTGTATAATATGGTAAATTCGCTTTTCCAATGCATCCTTTCCAACGCCGATACAGCAGCTTTGAAACAATTTTTATACGTACTGTAGTGTATATTCTTGGGAAGAGTACTATCAGAAGAAAACTAAGCAACGAAAGCTCTGCACTACAGCAACTGTCCGGAGATGCACCACAGCTAACAGAAAGAAGCTGCAGATGAAATCGTGCACTCTCAGTCTTTAAAATCTTTTCAACAGGCAGTCAGTCACATCGACCTTTCACGTTTTACTAACAGATAGGGTTGAGTTCTAAAATAGCCATTTAGGCTTAATTCAATCCTTCTTCCTTGCACTGCTAATTTGTTTCTCATTTTTGTACTGTGTACACTACACACTGTGTGTTTTTGTGCATACGTGTACTTTGTATAGTGTGCCTGGGAAGTAAAATTTCAATTCAATTCAAGCTAATACGATGCAAGCATAACAGAAAAAGCAATTGCACTAAATGACCAGAAAGCTGCTACTAACTAACACCGAATCTTTGGGGGCGTGCAAAAATTACGTAATGGCATGAGGGGGGAGGGAGGTTCGCCAAATGATTACTAATCATTACGGTGGGGGAGGGGGAGTATTGGTTTCATCGTTAACAAAAAGCCACCCAATGATGGCTTCTATGTAAAACAAAGACTATACGTACATTGTACGTAGTTGTAGCTCATCAATAAAGAAGACTAAGAAAATTTTCAATTGTTACTGTATACTGATGTTATTTTAACTCTTAGACGCAGAAATTTTTTGCGTGCCTGGCCATAGGGACACTATTCCACCAAAACGCGTAATTTGTTAATGCAAGCTGAAATAGAACGGTTCTCTGATCGATCTAAGCAAATTCACCGCTCCGAAAGATTGGCGCCCATTGGGGGTCGCTGCTGGTGCGAACGGTGCGTAACGGTGCGTACGGTGCGTAAACTACTAACTGCCATTTTTATTTTATTTTGTGTTGGGCGATAAAAGTTCGTTCGTTCGTTTGCCCAATCGGCATTCCTGCAGTTTACCTACCTAAAATCGTACAGTGCCCATGTACCGTAGTCTTGGTGTGGAAACGTTTCCTGAGCATCAATGGACTACAAAAATGGTAAGTACGTGTTACTGTAACTACCGTATCCCGGGTTACGGTATTTTCAAAAATCGGTCTGTTTCGCTTGTTTCTTAGCCGATTTTACGCGGGTTTTCGTTGGAAGAGGGGTTTTCGGACATGCTGAATCGATTTCACAGCCTTTCGGAACGATTACTGTAATTACCGTAACCCGGGTTACTGTATTTGCTAAAATTCGACCATTATGCTTGTTTCCTAACGGATTTCAACCGGATTTTCGATGGAATAGGAGCTGTATCGATTGCACACCCTGCCGGAAGTATTACTGTAACTACCGTATCCCGGGTTACGGTATTTTTTAAAATCGGGCAGTTCTGCTCGTTTCTTTACGGATTTTAACCGGATTTTCGTTGGAAGAAAGGGTTTAAAATGATTAACATTGACGGAGAAATCAAATCAGGTTTTTACTGCACAGATTAACACTCCACATACTACAGTCTCACTGCTAGTACCAAAATATGAAAATCAAAATAATCGAAAATAAAGCGAACAAACATAGGGTAACAACCAGACACGGAAATGAAGAACATGGAAAAAACGACTCACGGTCCAGTCAGACTGGATAATAATGTCTGATCCAAAAGAAAATTTCGCTGAAGAGATTCGGGAACCAACGTTTGAAAGCGAATTCGCAGAGGTAGGACTCGAAAAGGTCATCAGATGTACCATGCATTGCACGGATTTTGTTCTTAACTGATGACCAAACACCCCCTTCCACGGTTTGAGTGTGGATGTTTGGGTCGTGAGGGTCCACAAAATGGTGCTGGTGGACTATGACTGAGTGTGTGTATAAACCACCACCGATGCCTAACTGGGGAATTCCGGCGTAAGCAGCCCACCCATCACTCACTATGTGACTGCCCGGCAAAATCCACTGCTCTATCAATGGAAGCAATGTGTTGGCATCACGCTGAGGTTGACCTGCTGCTCTTGGAAGATTAATCAAGAACAAGTTTCCAGGATTCTCACGCTCAACCCCTCCGAAAACCCATGCTTTTTCTCTGTGACCACCACGATGATACTTCCGTTGCATGAACAATGCTTCATCAATTTCCACTGTAATTGCATCTAAGTTATTGTCAATTCCCCCAATAGGCTCCATGTAATCAGAATAGTAGGCAGTGGTGATGTCACGCAAAAAGTTGAACCAATCAATGAGTGTGTGCTCAGCTATCTTCAGCTCATTCAAAATTACACTCTAAATTCTTGTCATGTAATTACTTCAAACCAAAACTTGTTTAAGAACCTGTTTGGCTTCGATCGACCACCAATACATCAACTCAATATGAGTTGGCAGGCTCAGATGTGAATGACCAAAGAAGGATCCGTCTCTGATTGACTTTTGCTTTCTACAGGTGCCACACCGCCACTAGTAAATCAAACTTATTAATAGATTTAAGAGTAATCGGTGTTTTTGGAAGACCTTTTAGCGTTTTCTTTATTGTCTTTAGCTCTAAAACGCTATTTCGCAGCTTAAAATAGCGATTCTTAGCCTCCTTATTGAGAAAAACGTGCTAAGAACGTTTTTGGAGCGTTTTGAAATTTTGGACCCCCTCTGGGCGAACCCCCCTCGACCTCCACCTGACGGAAAACGCCCCTTCCCTGGGTCGGCTCTGACCTGTTACATGTATGAAAAATGCTACTAACAGCTCTGCCATCAGTCGGATAACTTTGTTGCCGAGCGATTAGCTTCATGAGTGGTCTGTTTCTGCATGCTGGATTGGTGCATCGCTTTTCATTTGCGATCAAACCATGCTCTGCCAGCCACTCGATTGCCCTGTCTGTGTCTGTGCTTATGTTGAGATGAATTTGCTTGAGAGTGACACGAAAATCTCTCAGTTGGAAAATCGGTACAGGCTGAACACCGGGATCAAGAATCGATTGCGGCGCTGGAGGCCGACCCCGGGGTCTTGGGTTCGCCATAATATCCAACTGCGCAACGCAACCCAACAAACGTGTAAAAAGTTTGGACAGCCGCACAAAAAGGCAACCGAACAACACAACAACCCTGGTCGGCCAGAACCTACAGGAAATCCGGCGTTACAGCACACAACAGCGTGCTGAGCCAACGCCGTAGCGGCGTCAATCGATATCCGACAGGCCTCTGTGACGGATGTGGGCGGGGCTAGATCCATCAGTCTGACAGTTCAGCCACAAAGCAACGCCAACTGTTTCTTGTTGTTGTTGTTATTAGCCGGGAACAATATACAACTTCTTCAAGCTTGGGAGGTCAGGCGGCCGACCCTTCCATACAGCTAGATAGGTGCAGCTGTCGCACAGTGAGAGGTGGTAGACGTCAAACTCATCTGCTTGTTCATGCATACCACCTGTATTTTCCCCTCTTCCAACGAAAATCCGGTTAAAATCCGTAAAGAAACGAGCAGAACTGCCCGATTTTAAAAAATACCGTAACCCGGGATACGGTAGTTACAGTAATCGTTCCGGCAGGGTGTGCAATCGATACAGCTCCTATTCCATCGAAAATCCGGTTGAAATCCGTTAGGAAACAAGCATAATGGTCGAATTTTAGCAAATACAGTAACCCGGGTTACGGTAATTACAGTAATCGTTCCGAAAGGCTGTGAAATCGATTCAGCATGTCCGAAAACCCCTCTTCCAACGAAAACCCGCGTAAAATCGGCTAAGAAACAAGCGAAACAGACCGATTTTTGAAAATACCGTAACCCGGGATACGGTAGTTACAGTAACACGTACTTACCATTTTTGTAGTCCATTGATGCTCAGGAAACGTTTCCACACCAAGACTACGGTACATGGGCACTGTACGATTTTAGGTAGGTAAACTGCAGGAATGCCGTTCAATCATTATTTTAAGCTGCCGAATAGCGGTTTAAAGCTAAAGTAAAAACAAGCAAAAATGACAAAAAGGGCTTCCAAAAACACCGATTTCTCTCAAATATCAGAAGTGGAAACGCCAAATTCGGGTTCCAAAGGCTTTTGAAGTGAATTTTAAGCTAAAAATTTGTAATTTCTGAGCCAGTTTGTTAGTACTGAACCCACCACTAGTAGGTAGGTATCTACTTGTAGGTATTTTTGGGTCGGTGGCTCCCTTAACCTCCCTCGAAGGGTGAGGGGGGTTTGGCCTTTCCAACTAGGGGGTAACCCCCAGACCCCCTCCCCTAATACATGTATGCTTCTTAGTAGGCGATTTTTACCTGCCCTCTAAAAAATCCAAGCCATTATCCGCTCGGTCATAGCCCGGGCCGAATTCCGGTAGCCTTTTTTGGGAAGCAGAAATTTTTGGCCATCTTTTTTGGCCGGTAATCCCTACCCGGCCCCCCGAAAATCCTTTTTTTTTGTAAAAGCGAAAATTTTCTGTCACACCACACCCCTCGGCAGTCCATAACCCCTCCGAAAATCCGGCGACCTTTTTGGGAAAGTGGTTTTATAGGTACTGTCCAACCCCCTGCCGAGAAGCCACACACCCCTCCATTTTTTTCTATTTTCTATGCTCAAATTATGTGTTAATGAGCTCAGTATTTTCACATATTTAACAACAAAAACACAAAAACATTGATTTTAGCAAAAAACGGACTTTGGCGTACTACCCCCCTCAACCTCAGCTGAAATGCTAGCCCTTATTATCTGTTCATGCTTATGTTGACTATGTTGAATGCAACAAAATGTTGCAGCCCACATGTTTGTAGCATGAACACGCACACCGTAGCGAGACTTTCTTCCTACAACCAAATTCAACAAAATTTGGCCTGTTTTGTTGAATATTCGGCGTTTGGCTGGCATGTCTAAACCAGGCTTTCCCATGAAAACAAGCAACGTGTGCTCTCTCTATGTCAACACGAAGTTGAGCATTAGTATGACCTTAAATTTGACCTTAAGTACCTTATTCAGAGCAGACCAGAAACCAGACCTGATTCTGTTCAGACAATGAATGAAGAAGCAACGCCACACAACCAAGAATCGGCACCAGAAGCATGTGGAAGTGGTAGCAGTGATGTGGACTTAGGACAACACACATTTAACTTAGAACACGACACTGCGTCAAACCAAAATTTACATGGAGCAGCGCAGTCATCTACCACTGCTCAGCAGCAATTTGAAGATGAAGATGCAGTCGCGCGCAAAGTAAAGGAGATTACAGCTACAGTTAAGAAAGGGAGCGCACCTCCAGTTGAACCTCAGAGCTGCTCTAGTAGGTTGATTATTAGTCTGCTCTGCTTGTCATATAATCGAATCTTGCAGATTGTGGTATTTGCAATACTCCAGTACAATATAATGCTAGAGTGCAGCACGCGTGGAACCACGTAGGAAGACCGATAGGATGCTCCTTTTGCCCCAAACGCTTTGGCTATGCAGCCATGTCTGGCGCACGAAAGCATGTAGCCACTGCCCACGCTGGTTACCACGCCTTCACTGTTGACGAGAGGAAAAGCAAGCAGTTCTATGATGAGTACCTGCGCAAGTTGAGGGTCTGCTTTCCTGATCACAAACACAAAATCCGCAAAATGCAATACGATGCTGAGCAATTGCAGAGTTCTTCGCAGATGTGTAAGAAAATTAAGCATTTTACTTGTAATTGAGTTAACTGCTTTTGCTGACTGTTTAAGCACCTTGGAAGCCAGAGGATTCGTCATTTGAGGGTAAACGTGAGTGCAGCTGGAGTCCTGAATGTGGACTGCCTGCCAAAATGCCCAGCAAAGATCGAAATGTGGCTACGAGTAAGTATAATTTAATTACTGCATTGCTCTGTATGGGCATATTGATAGAAAGTTGAAGTTATCGAGTATCGACTATTTTTAGTACAGAAATTGACGTGGGAGCCGCCCAGGTCGTCGCGGCCGGTTTTCCGCGGCCGATTTGCTTCTAACCTAATCGCTGGAAGGTTTTTTCGCCGCAGGCCGGTTCACAAGAGGAGAAAATGTTTGGCTCAGTGGCGAATCTAGGATTTTGGAAAAGGGGGTGTAAAATTTTGAAAGTGTTTGGTTGGGCCGCTGCCCAACCAGGGTAAGCAAATTTAGCAAAAGTAGCCTTCAAAAACGCGTTTAAAACGCATTCCGACCTTAAAATTAACAGAAATTACAAGTTTTAGTAGTTTATAATGACCTGGTTTAGCTTCTGCCCGACCAGGGCGAGAAAATTTTGAAAATTTGGCGTTCAAAAACGCATTTAGAAGGCATTCTGAGCACAAAATAGACAGTTTTAGTACATAATTCATTAGTTTCTTATATTTTTGACAGACTTTTTCTTCCTACCTCCACCGCAAAGGGGGGTGTACACACCCTACACCCCCCTGGATACGCCACTGGCTTGGCTTGCCCTGCACGTGCCTCTTTAGCCGTACATACTACTACACTACTACATTCACTTCACACAGTTAGCTGCACTACTGTAGTACAATTGTAAGTGTACACGTGCTTAAACAAATATACATTTCTCCCTGCGGTGAACCGGCCTGTGGCGAAAAATGTTGCAGCGAATAGGTTCGCAGCAAACCAGCGCGGCGAACTGACCTCAACAAAATTGACTCATAGACTGGGTCCGTCAACAAAAACCCCTCAGATTTTTACTGTAGCAACCGCAAATCTCAACCGATTTGTGTGAGTAAATTTTTAAATGAAAGATTAATAAATTCTTAAAAGATTGATGCAACTTGTATTAAGTTACCCTGCTCGGTTCCTGAGATGTTTTCTCTCAAAATCAAAACAGTGTTTTTGGCAATGAAGAACTATTAAAACAACTCTACAGATTTTTTACTTTTGCATCCAAAAATCTCAACCGATTTTAATGGATCCTTTTTTTAATGAAAGACAGATAAATTCTTGAAGGATTGGTCAAATGAAAACAACAACAACAAACGATGAGATGGCATTTGTATGATTGCTGACTTTGCAGTGGAGCAGAATCTGCATGGGTCTACTAACCAAGTAGTGGTGTTAAGCAGCGGTTACCTAAACCACAAAAACTTGCAGCGCATTGCTGCACTTGGCAACTCTGAGTAGTGTGTGTGTGCACTTAGAGAAGCGACAGTGAATGCTGCGAGCGACCTCCCTCTGTCTTCAGGTTTGCATAAGGAAAGCGCTGCTGAATCGGCGTCTTATCGAGACTTGTATCAACAGAGGGTACCCGTGAATACCTCTAAAACGGAACCTAAGAAAGCTTCCAAGAAAAGTCGCGACCCTGCCTCTCCAAGTGAGTTTAATTCTGTTATATACGGAAGGAAATATTTTGATAATTATTTAGCTAGGACTGAAACCTTAAGGAAAGTCGCTGCTTTGTTGGCATCCTGATAGTACAGGGTGCTTCACATCCTGCCGGGTTTCGCAAACTCAGAACTTTTTTGTTTATTGATCGAATAGGCTGATTTTTGGGTATGATATGTGGATATACTTAGCATTTTACTGTTGAAAATTTCAGCTTATTTCATCACGAAATGCCTGAAAACGGGCAATTCTACCGCAGACTGAAATTTCCAACATTGGCCCTAAATATATTTGGCTTGTGTGCGTTTAGGCTAGTGTTTGAGTGTTCAAAAGATTCTTAAACCATAGTGGGTTGACGCTTTATTCACTTTTCAACACAAACCGACATTTTTAGCAGTTGTGATAGCTTTTTCGCTGAAAGAACATGCAAAATGTGCTGTGCAGTTTGAGTTGACCAAAAGCACTGAGATTGTTCCGCCTGCAAATTGGGATAGAGCGCGAGCCTCCAAGAGATACCAGCATCCGCTCGTGGCATGAATGGCTGATCGAAGAGGGCAGTCTGTCCAGCAAGATTCGGAAAAGCGTCCACCAACCTGCGTGGAGGGTGGAATACTACCAGCGGCTGCAGAAAGTGATTGAAAACAGTTACCAGCACGTTGAAATGCATAACTAGTGACGTAGTGTATGGAATTTGTTTAAATTTGAAACATTAAAATGCGAAGTGTGTCCACACATCATATTAAGAAATCAGCCGATTCGGTCCACAAATAGAAAAGTTCTGAGCTTGTGAAACCTGGCGGGATATGTGAATCACCCTGTACAATGGTGTTCCAGTTGACAAGGTCAAACGTTTCTAGCTGATCGAGACAGTTTAAGGACCCCGACCCTGAATTACAAGTATAGTAGCGACTCAAAGCATTGATTAGACGAAGCAGGACTATTAGGCGACACCGAATAGGCGATTTAGCGGTATAGGCGACGGTACTATTAGGTGAGAAGAATAATTGTTTTAAATAAGTCCGTATGGCAACATAGGTTACTACCGCTAAAACAAAGCACAACAATGCAAACAGCACTTAAAACATAGAATAACAAAATAGCAAACCAATTTCAAGGATTCATTTCATAATTATGTGAAACACCACGGATAAATTCCAACTAACTGAGCGCTCATAGTAGAGTAGAAAACATGTCGGGGATTTCTGCACATGTTGCAGAACATTAAGCGCTAGATGGATGGATGCGACACATCAAATTCTCGCTGTAAAACTTTGTGAGCTGCTTCGCTTGCGTGTGCTTTGTGAGCTTGCGATTGTCTATCTGCATCCAAAGTGCGTTGATGAACATAGCAACCAAAAAATATAGCAGGGTTCGTGCGGGACCTGGAAAGTCAGGGAGTCATGGAAAAGTCAGGGAATTTAAAAAAAGTCAGGGAATCAGGCATACATGTGCACGGTCGGCGGCTCAGGGGGTGACGGCCAGGTCTCCGTGCGTAGTTGCCTGGATATAGGTGCAAAATTTCGGCGGCAAATTCAAATTTTGGCGGGAAATTCAAATTTTTGCCCAAAATTTTGCCTGAAAATACGAAATTTTCGGTTAAAATTCAAAAAATTTGCGGTAAAAATCAAATTTCGACAAAAAATTGCCAAAAAAACCACTTTTCTGAAAGAAACGTTGCCTAAAAATCGAAATTTTTAACGAAAATTTGAAAAAATTTCGGGTTTGGTGCGTAGTTGCCTGGAGGAAGGGTGCGTAGTTGCCAAAATTGATTTCTGTGGCTTAAAAACGCATCTGGAGGCTTTCTAGCAGCCTCTAGCAACGTTTGGTAGACTTTTATTTTTGTCCCCCCCTGGGCACCCCCCATGCACATGTATGGAATCAGGGAAAAGTCTGGGAATTTGGTGTCTGGTCAGGGAAAAATTTGATAGCAGCAGAAACATCTCGCCACCAAAATGATCCTGTCAGAACTTTTCACAACACACACCCTTTTGAAGATCGGTCTTCTGACCTTATACTACACTTAAACAGGAAATTTACTATCTGAATACCGTTTAAATGCATTTTACAAAGCTAATTTTTGGTTGCAGTTTCGTCACCCTGATTAGTCAGGAAATTTTGACTTTGGTCATGGAAAAGTGAGGGAAAGGTCAGGGAATTTTGCTATGCAAAAGCCGCACGACCCCTGAATAGGTGACCTATGGCCGTTCACATACCGATTTGGCCGATCCATGTAGTGGTCTTCAAACCAATCCAGCCCTGGGTTTTCCCATATGAACAGACAGGCCGTAATTTGAGGATTAACAGTCAGTGCAGGTGACTGTAGCCGTGTTTAGCTATAAGTTAACAGGAACATAACTTTAGTGGCACTTAGCCATGAATAGTTAAAAATAGCGTATTCCGGCTTATAGCTCTGAACATGGCTATGGACCCCTGACTAATTAGAAAGGCCGCCTTTTGTCGCCTAATAGTACTGTACCTTTCAAAAAACAGTGATTTCTCTTATCAAATATCAGAAGGAGAAACGCCAAATTCGGTTACCCTGCCAATTGCCGTTTAAGCGGATTTTAAACTAGAAGTATGTGATTTCTGAGCCAGTTTGTTAGTACAGGCAGGGGCAGCTACTGGTAGTTGTATTTTATGGTGAGGTCTCTGAAACGCTTGGGGCGGGAGGGTTTTCCGGTTTCTAGCTAGAGCAAGCATCATAACTCTATCGTCCAAATATTAAGACCAGACGCTACTGTAGATAGCAGCAGCCATTAGGTAGGACGCAGGCAAATCGATAACAATATAATACACAATATATGACAGGTCAAATAACACAGTTGGCCTTCAATTTAACACAGAGGTCATAAAAGAGAGGATCATACATGTAACAGGGCAGGGGGGCTTGGGGTCTGCCCCCCACCCGACTTAGGCCAGACCCCGCCGGATGGGGGGGACCCCCCCCCCCCCCGAGACGATTTTCCCGACCCCCCTCCGACACAATAATTCTCAAAATCGCCCGCAAAACAGCACTTTTTAGGTGTATTTCAGCCCAAATTAGCGATTTTTAGCCCAAAAATTGCGATTTTTGAGCGTTTTTAGTGCCTAACCCCCTCCCAAAATTTTGGCTCAGACCCCTAACCCCCTCCCCCCTTCGGCGGATGAGCTGTTACATGTATGGCAAGCATATGTACGGATTACTTTAGAACCACTGACGCCGAGCGCCCGCTGGACGGAGTGTCGCAAGTGCAAGCAGTCGGTGCAGGTCGGTCGCACCATCTATCACACCTGGCGTCACATGAGCGAGCGGCCGTTCGGCTGTCCGGAGTGCAACCGGGTGGGCGGCGATTACAGCAGCTCCACCTCTCTTCGCGCCCACATGGACCGCGCCCACCCAAACAGTACTAAGCAGATTGTGGATCGACGGCCTTTCTTCCAGGACAAGCTCGACAGACTGATGGAGAAGTGTTTTCCCGATCTGGAAGCCGTTAGGACTGGCAAGGAACCGGTTATTGCGGAGACAACTGAGAACAAACCCCAGAAATCTGCAAATCTCCAACGCATCAAACGCCCACTCGAAGGACGCAGTGAGTGCTTTCGTAAAGTTTCTCTGCTGATTTTAAACTTTTTATGCCTTATCTGCTGATCAGGTTGGCTTTCTCTTTGTTGCTGCAGAGTATGACCTAAGCATGCATGTAAAGGGGGTTTTGGGAGTCTGCCCCCACCTGACTTAGCCAAGACCCCCCCCCCGACCCAACCCCCGAGACGATTTTTCCGACCCTTACGATTTTTCTGGTAAGTAATTTTTTAGCAAATTTTTGCGATTTTTTTGCAATTTCAGACAAAAAAATTGCCAAATCACCAGTAAAACAGTACTTTTTAGCTGTATTTCAGCCAAAATTAGCGATTTTTGACGATTTTTAGCGGGAAAATTGCGATTTTTGAGAAGTTTTATGCCCAACCCCCCTCCCGAAATTTGGGCTCAGACCTCCCGGCCGGCGCCAGACCCCGAACCCCCCATCCCCTTCGGCAGATGACTTGTTGCATGCATGGCCCTAAGTAATTTTGCTTTCCGAGTACTAATTTATTATTGGTTTCTAGCATTCGATTGTGGTTTGTGCGGGATGCAAGTGAAGCAGAGGAACCACCACGTCTGGGCCTATCACATGAATCAGCGGCCGTACTCCTGCTCTTACTGTTCAAGAGGCTACGGCATCCAAGATCGCAGCCATCTGATCTGTCACATCCAGGTGCAGCACAAGAACAAGGCTCGTGTGGTGGATCGGACCGTTCAGCTGCGACACACTTACAACCAACTGCTTGAAGATTGCTTCGCAACTCTGGGTGAACTCTCCTCTTTCAGTCAGCACCGCTAGTAACCTTTGCTACTGTCACTCTAACTTTCAGTTGCAGTATGTTACGTGCTGCACCATGAACGAAACATGCAGGGTGTTTAAAAATTAGCGCCCTTTTCGGCCAAATACGCACTTCTCAACCGATTGAGCTAAAAGTTGAAACAGAATGTAATAAAAAACTCGGCTCTTTTTAGTGTAAAAATTAGTGTCAGTTACTTAATAATGTAGTTATTTTTGTTTAGTTTTTCGTTTATATACTGGTTTATATGTTTGGTTACACAGTGTTTGCGTTATAGGCAGCGTCAGCAGTTTGCCCTTTTATGGCCGTAAGCGAAAGATAGCAAAGGCAAGGGGTGTGAAGGCGAAGCGAAGCATACCGTCGAAACGTCAGGTAATGCTTCGTTTTATGCCAGTTTTTTACCTGTAACTTGTTGTTAGAACAGCTTACGTTTGAGCTGAGAATCACCTTTTATTGATACTGTCTGCAAACCAGTTAATGCGCGGCTGCCGCTTTCTGTACCCTACTGGGTTACAAAAGTTTGAAAGCGTAGCCGATCGAAATTTGTCATTTCTGTGGAACCCCAGGCCCAGGGATGCCAAACTTCACAACTTCGTAGGTAAAGTGTTATCATCACTATTATTTACGATACCATAGTCCACTACACAACTTAGAATCGGCACTCCAAAAATTAGGGGTGCTAAAATCACTTTGTTGACCAGCCATGTATGTATTTTCCTTTTGCACCCTATTTGGACGAACCATAGGCTTCTGGGACAATGGCACAATAATTTCGTTTGGCAAAGTAGCGAAAAATGCCCAAAAATCATATCTGGCTGGAGCACTGACCGAAGAACTGTTTTTGAATCTGCTAATTTGGATTGTCTGTTCTCGATTGCCAAGACACATGTTTTCATAAATAGAAAAATTGGAGGGAGTGGAAAGAATTGTCTGAAAGGCTGGTGCAGGTCAGTGACTGGCAGTATCTATGGGTTGGATGTGTTGTAGACTGGTGCAGCGGTGTCTCCGGATAGGCAACTGGCCGGAGCAGAAGGAGAGAGGGCAGTAGCAGTCAGTTGCTGTGATGTGGTCTCGGACGAGGGCTCAGTGGAGGACAGCCAGGTCGAGGCGTTCTCGCAGTTGCGTTGGCTTGTGCATCCGTTAACCGCTGAGTATTTTATCGAGTACGCACCTTTCTTTCCTTTAAAGGGCGCCTACCGATTACCAAACACAGTAATCGGTTATTGTTCCGACTATCTTTATAGCAGTAAATCTTCTATAACCGCCAAAACCCCCTCGGGCGGCCATCCCCCTCGATGGCAGGCGCAACCCTCCGTCACCTTTTGGAAGAAATTTTGGCGACCTCTTTTTGGAAAAACAAAAGATTTTGGTCAAAACCCCTCTCGGCCGTCCCTACCCCGTCAAAAATTTTGGCGACCTCTTTTTGGCAAAGCCCCCCCCCCCGCCGTCGAAAAACCACATAGTCCCTCCGGACTTTTCCGGCCCATGTGGCTTTTCTGGCCCATGAACACAAGCAGTTAATGTCAGTGAACACTTAGTTCTAAACCACCTACTGTAGATTCGGACGAAATTTAGTTCGGAATTCAGGCGGCTAAGTTAGAAAAACTATTTTAATCAAAAGACGTTTAATGCTTGATGCTTAATGCTTTTGTTACTGGGACTGCAGCGTAATCCATAGGAAAAGGGGCCTAGAATAATGTAATAGTGAAAATGAACGGCCTTGTGTATGCTTTTTTCATTTTGTCCATTATTCTTTTCTTATTGCGCTTCAGGGCGGCTTGGCAGATAAAGCCTTTCGTGAACAATCGCGAAACGGTCGACTACTTCGGTCAGCTGTTCCCCAAGAAGCTGTTTGAGAGTGTTCTACAGAATGTAAGTCTCTGCTAAGATTATCTTGCTTACTGCTTCTAATCTGTTCAGCAGAGACTCAGGTTCAAGTCCGATGTGATGTTGAGCAGATTCGAGGAGGGCTCTGAGACGAGGACCAATGAGCCGGGTCCGGCCAATTCGACTCAGCTTTGGAAGAGCTTTCAAGAAGTGCGTTTCAGCTCTAAGTGGCATTTGTCAGACTGTCCTTCTCTTTCAGAAGTTCTCAATTTGGCTCTACAACCCTCAGCGCTACAGTGAAGAGTTGTGGAAGCGCAGCACGCGACTGCAAGAACTGTTCTGCTCGCAGGTCTCGTGTGTAGTGTGAGTGAGGGCTTCTGTTTGGTGGTGGTGGCATTTGCTTGTCTGTTTAGTGCCTTCACTCCGCCGTTCGGCCAGGCCTTGCAGCCTATGTGGGAGGGCTACGACTTGTTTGTGCTGCAAACCTCTGGCAGACAGCACTGGCAGGCTTACTTGCCTAAATCGGACAAGGAAAATAGTCTGTGTCAAGGTACGATTCGATCGGTATCAACATAAATGTAACAGGGAGGGTGTCTGGCCCCCACCCGACTTAAGCCAGACCACCAGACCCTAAGACGACTTTTCTGACCCCTTCCTCCGATTTTTTTTGCAATTTCAGACACAAAAAGTTCCAAAATCGCGTGTAAAACAGCACTTTTTTACAGTATTTCAGCCTAAATTAGCGATTTTTGTGCGTTTTTTAGTGCCCAACCCCCCTCCCAAAATTTGGGCTCAGACCCCCACCCCCCTCCCCGTTTGGCGGATGAACTGTTACATGTATGAGTATCAATATCAACAATCATCATCTCACAGATTCCCTGCACTGCAGCACTGCTTTAACAGCTGCAGCCAAACCAAGCCAACCAGTAACCATATACAGTCAGGCACTTAACGCCGTTTATGGTACCTTAAACGCTTATGGTTGCTACAGCGAAAAATCTGCGGGGTTGTTTTTTTGGCGGATCCTGTATGCGTGTAATACTTACATTGGATCATCTGAGTCCCAGAAAGATTTGAAGACTAGGAACCATACATGTAACAGGGGGGGTCTGGGGGTCGGGGGGGGGCCGGCCCCCCACCCGAAATAGGCCAGACCCCCCACCCCCCCCCCCGAGACGATTTCACCGACCCCCCCCCCCTCCGATTTTTCTGGCAAGTAAATTTTCGAGCAAATTTTTGCAATTTTTTACAATTTAACACACAAAAATTGCCAAAATCGCCTGCAAAAGAGCACTTTTTAGCTGTATTTCAGCCCAAATTAGCGATTTTTGGCAATTTTTAGCCGAAAAATTGCGATTTTTTCGATTTTTGAGCGTTTTTTAGTGCCCACCCCCTCCCCCAAAATTTTGGCTCAGACCCCCCCCCCCCGGCCGGCGCCAGACCCCCCCAACCCCCCCTCCCCCCCTCGGCGGATGACCTGTTACATGTATGCTAGGAACCATGTACGTCTACTGGATTGGACAGCTTAGTTTAGGTTTGGTGAGCCCTGAAGATTTGCAAGATCGCGAGCAAATCATGGACGAATGGCTAGAACAAGGTGACATGCTGTACATGCCACGAGGTTTCATCTACCAGAGCTGTGCCGGTGAAACTTCTTCTCTCTATGTGGTGATCAGAGTGGTGCCTCAGACTTATGGCCACTTCATTCAGAAGGTCTTTCACCGATTCTCCTTCAATCTATTCCAACTGATACGTTTGTTCAGATGGTCACCCAAGTGGTCTCCACAGTACCTGCATATCGCGAAGCATTGCCGCTTCAGCACTTGAGCTATTCAGGCAGCTGCAACACCAATACTGCGGTGTGCTGTTTGTGAGAGTGACTGCGTTATTGATGTCAGTGTTGTTGCAGCGCATGGAGGAGCGCAGAGAGCTGAAAGAGAAACTGGAGTTGTTCATGGAAAAAATGACAGAGCAGGTGCTGCACAGCATTGACACTGCCTCTGACATTGTCAGCCACGACTTCATGACTAGAAGCATGGGACCGGCTCTCACCAAAAGTATCTCTCCTGCTTTCTTCTCTTATTGGCCTAATCTGCATGCTTTACTAACTTCTTTCTCAACGTCTTTACCAGTGTTTGTTTGAGGTGAGATTGAAATGAGTGCAAGAAACGGTTCGTCCAAGAAGTCGGTTGATCTGGACACTGAAGTGAAGTTCATTCGCAAGCATGGACAAAAGTAAGTGTTGTTAGCAGTCGTGTATCGAGGGGCGCACGCAACGTGGTTTGTCTGGCGGGAAGTAATGTTTCACTTCCTCTTCTCCTTCAATCGGTTCTGGCAGGAGTTGGTACGAACGAACTTTTAGACTGCTCAGCCAGCCGGACAACAATTTCCTAATCTCCTATCGCATGCACAACCAAAGAGACTGTTCGACTGTCAAACAAGAGTTGCCTTGCTTCGATATCAGAGCCGAGGTGCGTACTGCAATCTTACTGAGAGGCTTGTCTACTACATAGTGTACGTATGTAACATCCAGGGATGAATATTTTTCCGAAAAAACCTCGGTCTGTTTTTTTTTCATTTTTTCCCGTTTTTTTCCAAAATCGCGGAAAAAACTCCAGCTCAAGTGCTGGGTATCCCAGCCTGGTTTTATTATTCCTAACGCTTTCTAGCGCCTTACTGAGTCTTTTTAGACGAGAAATACACGTGTTACACAGATATAAATCACGAAACAGGCATGAAACAGTGCCGGACACGTTCCATAAATAAACGCTATATGCAAATTTTCTTACAGCAGTTTGCACTTTTGTTTTATCATGCCAAATTTGGTCTTTTCTGTTGTTTCTCCAACAGTTTTGAGTCAGTCTGGCCTATTATACATCACAAAAGTCAATTTTTTAACTGAAAAATGTCATAAATTAGCTATTTTAGCGAGAGTTTTTTCCGCGATATATGTTTTTTCCGACCCTTAGGAAAAAACCATTTTTTTTTTCGGAAAAAACACACCTCACATCCCTGGTAACATGTAACAAGGTCATCCGCCGGTCGGAGGCTCTGACTCCTAATTCTGGAGAGGGGATAGGGTTCTAAAAACGCTAAAAAAACAGGAAAAAATGCTAATTTGGGCTCAAATACAGCTGAAAACTTAACTTTGGGTCGGAAAAATCGTTTTTGGCAGAGATTCCCGGTGGGTCTTGTCTAAGTCGGGTGGAGATGGCAGAGTCCTGTTACTTTATGGTTGTCTAAGTTCTCGATCGATCTGTGTACGTACCCTTTCAAATAGAAATAAATAATTTTTGTCTCCGTTTTCACACATGGTCCGAAAATTTTTACCGGCAATGTCCTACTATGTCCTAAAGCGCTTTCTTGTTGAATTATCAGAGACAAAAATTTGTAATTATGTCTGGAGCATGCATGTACCAGGAGGTATTGACATGCCTCCAGTACCAAGAT
Source organism: Sabatieria punctata (assembly GCA_030248155.1). NCBI lineage: Eukaryota > Metazoa > Nematoda > Chromadorea > Araeolaimida > Comesomatidae > Sabatieria > Sabatieria punctata. Next base: position 26,325 of record JASANB010001597.1, read on the forward strand.
GGTCTGAAATCCCCAGTTTGGAAGACGCCTGCCCTCAAACACCATTTTCCACACACCCTCCGATTCATGGGAACCAAATTTTTGTCCGTTTTGTGTAATTTTTAGAGTAAATTAGAGCTTCTGAGGGATTTTTAGTCCCAAAATCAAAATTTTTTTTGCGATTTTAGTACTCTAGCCCAATTGTCTCAAATCTGTTTAAATGATACATGTTAAAATCGCTGTTTTACAGGTAGATTCAGAATTTATCGTAGGGTCCCAGAAGCACTCCACTTTCGGCAGATGGCCTGTTACATGTATTGTATGGTCCGGAAATGACTTAAATCGGCCGTTAGAAAGCTGTGGATGGCGTGCGTGTCAGTAGTGGTCTAAAGTAACTTTTTGTAGTTGGTGCCGGGCGTGGAGTTCCTAACCGAAGCTTATCCTAACTTCGTATCGGTGCACCAGTTGCCGCTTGACTTCGATACTCAAAAGGTAAAATGACATTAGGTGCAAGGTAGCATAGAAGACGAACGGTATGGATTTAGCTGGAACTGACCGAAATGCTTTACGACAGAGGACTTCTGCTAGCCAGACAGGCAGAACGAATTGAACCTAATATTTTTGAGCGCATGAAATTCGACTGATTTTATCTTTTTAACGCAGCTTTTGTTTGTACATAGGCTTGTGTAATTTACGAATTGTGTACATTTACGAATTGTGTAATACCAATAATTAACCAAAGCATAAATGGCAACCAAATCCTAAAAAGACCGGTTTTGACAGTTTAAACTGCGGTATCGAATACACGTTAAATCAAATTATGAAGTGACTTAGAAACAATATTCAAGGAGTTGTATGCTAAGCTGAAGCTAAAGTACTCGCACACTCAGTTGCACTTAGACTTAAAATAACTATACCGGCCAATTTCAATGAGTGTACGGCAAGAATGACTGACGGCCAAGAATGTTTCAGCAGATACTAAAAGTATTAGCATGCCTAGTTGCACTTAAACGTGCGTTAAGGCGTTGCGGGTGGCCCTGATACCACCTGGGTCGGTTTTTGCCAGAGGAGTGCCGAAGAATTCTGTGGCCTGGGGACCGGCCTTGCGCACAGACTTCCTTTAGCTTCCTAGTTATATCAAGAATGTATAAGGGAAGAATGTTCCACTGCGCGGCCGGCCGCTTGCAGCAGCGTGGCCATGCGCTGTAACAAAATTTCGGGAGGGTGACCGAAATTCGGTCCCCCTCCCGAAAAACTCTTAGGCGCCGTATTGCAAGCGAACCCGATTTTGGCCGCTCGCGAGAGTTTTTAACAAATTCAGCAGAGTTCTCTCTGATATAATCAGCTGATATCCGGCTGAACAACGGATAGAAACATGTATTTAACATACTAGCTCTACTAGTATACTGGTAGCGTTACTGATGACAAAACTAACGCATAAAACATACACATACGCAGCCAAAATTTTGTGCATTTTCCTTGCTTGCTTCTTTCCTACTATGATTGACTTTACAAGCGTGTAACTCAGATCTAAAAATCAGAAAAGGCTATAGGTAGCTTTCAACTGATTAAGTAGAACCTTTTCATTAATAATGATTTGCGTCCATCCGCTCCGAGAAAAAGAAATCGCTGTAGGAGTATGTCGAAAAAAGACGATACAGACGAGTCTGTGTGTTTACGCAAACTTTCAATTGTATAGCAGCCAGCCAGGGATGAGGGAGAAACGCGTTAAGAAAGGAGGACGCCTACCGCTCAAATCGTGCGATACATTTTCTTTGCAGGCGCAAGAAATAGGTACCATGTATTTTTAAAAGAAACTCGTTTTAGGAGGGAGGATCCCCAGTGGCTCAGTAACAAACAAAATGAAATGTTATTATTGTGTATTTATTTCCCTCAATTTGTTTTAGCTTTCTTGCTTAATCTTCGCTCTCAATAATCGTGATACAATGAGCGGCCAAAATCGGTTCGATTGCAATACGGCGCCTAAGAGTTTTTCGGGAGAGTGACCGAAATTCGGTCGCCCTCCCGAAATACTGTTGCAGCGCATGGCCACGCTCTGCCAGCGGCCGACCGCACAGTGGAACATTTTTCCCTTATACATTCTTGGTTATATGCAGCAACCGTTAAATAAAGGTTCATGTTAGACATACATACAGGGGTTCTGTCCCCACGCCACGCGACATAGTGTAGGCGAGCCAGATCCCCAATGAGAATGTTTACCACCACCCCTCACCTCCGATTTTCTGGCAAGATTTTTTGAGCAAATTTTTGCAATTTTTCAAAATTTCAGACAAAAAATGACCTGTAAAACAGCATTTTTTAGCCGTATTTGAACCATAATTGGCGCTTTTTTCCAATCCTAGCCGAAAATTGTCTCTTTTGCTATTTTTTGCGTTTTTAAGTACTCTCTACCCCACTCACCAGATTTTTGGCTCAGCTCCTACCCAACCAACGCCTCCACCCTGAACTGAAGGCCTGTTAGGTGTATATCGGACGCTTTAGCAAATCATGTAGAGTGGCATTTGAATTGCTTAAAGGCGCCAGGGAGAGTCTTGATCGGTGCTATTAATCATGCGTGTGAGTAAGAGGGGCAGCTGTGGTTGAGGGGGTTTCTAATCTTAAGCGTCGGTTGGCCTCTAATGGTTGTGCAGCTATCGAATTGCCCACATTAGTCCAACGTTTATTGTTTGCCCAAACTGCCACGCTATGAAACACCATTGATTGCTGCTGCTCCACCTCCACCCTCTCTCTCTCTCTCACCTGCACTACACTGGCAATTGATCTCTGCATATCTCAGATGACTCCACTTTACACATACAGACGGTACGTTATTTTGGTTCTCAACCACTAATCTACAGTACAAAGTATGTGGAGGACGGTACATGACTACGTACTCGTCAGCTTACAGAGTTTAACGCGAGCTCACCACAGTCTGGGCCAAAAAGACTGCTGATCTCGAAACTTTGAAATAAAATTTTACATGATTCCCATTCCATCGATTATGATGCGAGACTTTTGTTTATCCAGACTAAACCATACATGTAACAGGGGGGTCTGCCCCCACCCTCCTTAGGCAAGACCCCCCCCCCCCCCCAGACGATTTCACCCGACCCCCCCCCCCTCCGATTTTTCTGGCAAGTAAATTTTCGAGCAAATTTTTGCAATTTTTTACACTTTCACACACAAAAATTGCCAAAATCACCTGCAAAACAGCACTTTTTAGCTGTATTTCAGCCCAAATTAGCGATTTTTGGCAATTTTTAGCCAAAAAATTGCGATTTTTCTCGATTTTTGAGCGTTTTTTGGTGCGTACCCCCCTCCCCCACAATTTTGGCTCAGACCCCCCCCCCGCCCGCCGCCAGACCCCCCCCCCAACCCCCCCTCCCCCCATCGGCGGATGACCTGTTACATGTATGGACTGAACCCTAACTGCATGCACGCATTCCATTACTGTACGTAGTAGTCCAGAGTTTAGGAGATACCCCTCCTACTTACCATATTTGTGAAACGGTTGTAATTAGCTAGCATTCCCCTATTCTTAGTTTCGTTCAAAGTTGCCCATGATGGACTTATCGAAACTGCTGTTTGCGCGGGCATTAGAGCCGGAAATCGGCCCAGCTCACCCAGTCTAAAACGAAAGCCAGTTGGAGTCTCGTAACTTAACTAGCTTAACTTCTTGACTATGCGAATTGTTCAACTTGTCCGTAGCAAATATCATTCTGTTTGATTGACTTCTTCCAGAAAGCTGTGGGCTTCAGGGATTAAACTTCGCTTAGAAACAAATCGGAAATGATCGGTGAAAGCAGTCAAGACATATTTTTTATCGATTTATTTCGCATGACTACTGGAAATAATAGCATAATAATTCTGACAGGTGTCTGTTAATTTTTTTGCAAAATCGACGGAATGGGAACCGTAACTTCTAGGTGAACGTCTCCAGACACTCTGGGCAATTTTTTTAGTTACAAAATAATACCTAAAACTGAATTTAATAGTTGATAGGTTTTCTCAAGATTTCAAAATCATTCAAAAGTTTTCAGAATTTTTAAGGTCTTACTGCCGAGCCGTAACTAGAGTGTGAACTGGTATTAGGTATTGGGGTGTTTTCCAGGTATTGCGTATTGTGCGGTTTTTGTCCCCCAATACGCAATACTCATTGGGACAGTTAAAAATTGAAAAAACGATGTTTACCTAAAAATTGACCAGAAAAAATCGAAAAAACTTATCGACAATTAGGTTTAGGAAGCAGTTCTTGCGTTAATCAACTAAAGGTTGGTAAAGTTTTCAAAGTACTACCGGAGATTTCCACTTAGTATCCCACCCCACTTAGTATCCCACTGGGATATTACATGGACCCTTGTTCCGCTTTATATCCAATGGTATATTAGTTGGCGGCAATGTTCATGTCAAATTTGTAATAATTTTCTTTACACACTCATACTGTATGTATGATAAAATATTGTTCCGGTTAATATCCCTGGGATATTAACTGGCGGCAATGTTTTCACTGAGAAACGTGATTTTCCGTGTTATATCCCCTGGGATACTAAGTGGAAAACTCCGGTACACCAGTAATTAATTTCTCTGTTCTTATCTAAATATTTCTAATCTCATCAGAATGTACCAGTACCGTACTCAAGGCTATTTGTGTGGTACACACCGTCTCCGGCCGAGTTAGGAAAGTCGCTACTCAATTACGGATTACGGCAGTAGCCCAACCAGGCCCGTTAAAAATTTTAATCGCAGTGCATAAAATGCTGTGTATACAACTCGAATGTAGCGGTTCACTGAAATGCAATTTTTGGCCCAGCTAACGCAAGTATTGGGGTGGTGGGTTTTTCAGGTATTGTTCGCAATCTAGCTGTAACCTACCTAATCCAGGTTTAGCTAGCTTCCAGCTGTAAGTGCAAGTCGGGATAACTACGTAAGCTAGGTACGTGCCACGGTGGCGGGTAGTAGAATTAGTGCCACTCAATCGCGTGGCGTAACTTTTTGGCTAATCGTTAGGGCGTTT
>JASANB010001598.1:0-18430 GCA_030248155.1 Sabatieria punctata
ATTGCTCTTTTAATTAATAAACGTTTTCCGTAGGTGCGCCGATTTTATGGAGATGCGCACTCAGCAACACCATTCTTTCTGTGCTTAAGGAACGTCCAAATTGGAAGCAAGCTGATGGGTAATTAATCAGTGATTTTCTAAAAAAAAACAGAATAATTTGGGTTTAGCGTAGATGACTGGCAATTCTTTTGGGTGAGTCGCGAGTGGATGAGTAATCAGTTTTCAAAGCACAGATTCAGAGATGGACAACTAGTCTGTCACTTTCGGAATGATTACGAGGTACTGTGTATTACTAATCAGTCAATTTTAACGTGCAAACATAGTCATCCTTAATAGGTTTCAGTCAGGGTTGGGTAGCTGTTAAAAACACGTTATTAACACGTGTTATTAACACGTTAATAACACGTTATTAACACAAGGCTTGTAAATAATTCGAATTAGTGTAAAAAATTATTTTAAGCTTCCCGCAACTCGGGATGCATCCAGCGCTTCATGGAATGATTATTTACCGTACTTCTGCTAGTTATTGAGACCTTCAACAGTTTGACTACAAACTTAGTACAGTAAGCAAACACGTGAACATGTGAGGGGGCAGCAACCGCATGCTTTCTTCCCGCTAGGTCTTCTTTTATTTAATAAACGAAATATTTACGTTACTTTTAAAACGATGGCATTGTTCATTTTCGATAATTACGCATTAGTTACATAGGTACAGTATGTAGCATAGTAAATGAACCAAACAGTATAGTTTAACGTTGGCCCAATTAGTTTTTCTCATTTTTCATAAAAACTTGACGTTTTCCTATTTTTTGGAAGTAGGCCTAAGTTATTATAATAACGTTAAGTGAAGTGACATTGACTTCGCAGTGGCTATCTTTTTTTTGCATCCACCACTATAAAAAGGTTGCGCATTTTCAGTCGGTAAAGGTTAGTTTGGTCACCCGAAATTCAACCACTGCTTTCGGATTAGGCTTAGGCTCAGGCTAGGGCTTAGGCTTAGGTTCAGGCTTAGGCTTAGGTTCTGGCTTAGGCTTAGGCATACATGTAACAGGGGGGTCTGGGGGGTCTGCCCCAGTGTTGTGCCTAGCTCAAATTTCTAAAACTCGGTAAGTATTCAGTAAGTAAATCGAGATTTTTTTGAAATTCAGTAAGTACGAGTAAGTACTGGGTTTTCAAAAGAAAACCCGGTAAAGTACTCAGTAAACAATTCAGTAAACTCGGTAAACCTTCAACATTCAGAAATAATAATTTATCTGAAAATGTTTACCTGTTATAGCTTTTTTAGCTACTAGAATCCTTTTTAGTGCTGATTGATGAGTTTAAGATAATGTAGCTCGACTTTTCAGAATTTAAATCATGTTTTGTGTTATTTCACATTATTTATTGTGCTAATTGGCATGCATGGAAAGCCTTAAAATATGCACACATTACATAGTGACTAAAGGATGTGGCTTTAGATGAAAAGCTTGGCCAATTGGTAGGTGAAGATTTGTTCTAATTTTCGCCATTTCCTCACAGTTCATCAGGCTGATTCATAAAACGTCAATCAAAAAATAGCTAATAGTAGTAGATATAGTTTCTACTTCTATAGTCTTCGCGTCCGATAGTCTGTTTGCAATTCTGCCGCGCAAAGAAAGCTTAGGTTATGCAACAAGCAGTGAAAATTGCAAAAAATTGGCAAAAATTGTGTGTTTTCGTAGTTAGCAGATCTATTACCGAAAGAAAAACCGTATATTTTCTTGCACAGGCGCGGCGAGCTACCTATTGCAGAAGTTTTTACTCAGTAAACAACTGAGTAAATTACTGAGTACCGAGTTTACCAAATATATTTTTAATTGAGTAATTCAAAATTGAAACTCGGTATTCAGTAAGTAAAATTAAGAAAAATTTTTACCGGTAAGTAAAAGTACTTACTTTAATTCAAAATAACTAAGTACCGAGTAACTTTTACTCAGTAAATTTACTGGGAACAACACTGGTCTGCCCCCACCCGATTTAGGCCAGACCCCGCCTCCGATTTTTCTGGCAAGTAATTTTTTAGCAAATTTTTGCAATTTTTTACAATTTCAGACACAAAAATTGCCAAAATCGCCCGTAAAACAACACTTTTTCGCTGTATCTCAGCCCAAATTAGCGATGGTTGACAATTTTTAGCCGACAAATTGCGATTTTTTCGATTTTTGAGCTTTTTTTAGTGCCCAACCCCCCCCCCCCCCCGAATTAGGGCTCAGACCCCCCCCGACCCCCTTCGGCGGATGACCTGTTACATGTATCGGCTTAGGTAAGCGCTAGGCAGGCCTACGACAAGTGCGGTCACTTTATTTTCGGGTGACCAAACTTACCTTTACCCTTTACCCTACAGACCAGTGAATGATTCACTGTTTTCATAATGCTGTTGCACTGTTATGTTTCTATATAAAACTGCAATACCCTTTTAAATGATTAGCTTATGGTCATGAAATAGTGTTTACTAGGCTTTTGCCATGCTGCTGGAGCAAATTCAGGCGTTTTTGAATTTTTAACAGGTTTTTATGTTAATAACACTGTTATTAACGTTATTAACACTGTTAATAACGGGTCTGAATTTTTAACTGTTAATTATACAACCCTGGTTTCAGTTAACTCGAAAAGACAACCTCATTAAAAACATGAAGAGAGTTCGAAGACAACTGGAGAAAGAAGGCAAGGCCGCCCAAGCTCAAAAGTACTGCCCACTTCCTTTATCTTTAGGCATCTAAAAATCTGCTAAGATTGCCCGAAAAAGAGCGATTTTTAGCTGTATTCGAGCACAGATTAGCGGTTTTTAGTGGATTTTTGACCATTACTACGATTTTAAACGATTTTTAGTATCTACCTCACCTCTGAAAGCAGATGCAGTGACATTTTTACATATACTTTCTTGTTGTTGTGTAACAAACTACTTGTATTGTGTTGTCAATAAACTCTGTTGTGTTCCTTGGCTACATAGCGACATTCACTGCGTAAACCGCTAACAAGGATTAGAAGTCCAAGGTCAAGGAACCGATTCGTCAGTCATGGACAGCAAGCTACCGCCGTACGAGAACCTGAAAGGTGACGGATCCAACTGGGCAATGTGGCGGACTTTCACGAAAGACTTTTTCCTCGCTACGAAGTTGTGGCCGATCGTCTCTGGAGAAAAACTCCGCCCTGCTGCCGTCGGAGAGGATCAACAGACATGGGACGTTGATGCTGCCAAAGTCCGAAACGTGCTGAACTGCAAAATTGACTCTTCACTGTTTCACGTCTGGCACAGCGTCACAATCGGAGAAAATCCTCGTCTGATGTGGACCGCCTTGACTACGTACTTTGACCGTCCAACTGTTGCGAACAAGATGGAGCTGCTCACTCAGTTCGTGAATTTGAAACAGGGACAAGGTCAGTCGATCGATGACTGGTTCAGCTCTGTTGCTGAACTTGTCGGACGCTTAGCAGACTGCGATCACCGAATCGATGACACTCTACGCTTGGCAATCACCATGAACGGACTGTTGCCGGAGTTTGCCATGACCGCGCAGATATATCGAGCCAAGGAGGATCTGTCAGTTGCCATGCTACACGAAGCGCTGCGTTCAGCTGAAGTTAAACTGCAACACGCGGAGACTGAGACTGTCATGTTGACGCGCCGCCTTGGTCAGTCTTCTGTTCGTAGCAATACCAGTCGTTTTCCCTGTTTCAACTGCAACGAAGTGGGACATTACTGGAATGAGTGTCCAAAGCCAAAAGACAAATCGAAAGCCCCATCGAAAATGTTTGCAAAGAAAAAGAAGTCAAGGTTAAAAGAGTCCGCTAAAGCAGCCAAAGTCGCCGACAGCTCATCCAATGATGAAGGAGAAGGAGGTCATTTTCTGTATGCTGCCGACTGTGTCCTTGCCACTACCGACCTGCAACAGAAGTTTCTGCTTGACTCTGGAGCTACGAAACATGTTGTGCGTGACAGGGAGTTGTTCAGTGAGTATGTTGAATTTCTGAAACCGCATCCTGTAACACTCGCTGATAGCAAAACGCAAACCGCAGCAATCGGAATGGGCAGTGTAGGTGTGATTATGGTATGCAACGACAAACGCACTCGTGTCACTCTACGTAACACACTACACATACCCACTGCAACGACAAATCTGATCTCCATCCGCAAGGGTCAAAAGAATGGATTTGGATTCAGTCAACCGCATTTCGACAACAAGTGTCTGATTTATGCAACGAATGGAAAGCTGTGTGGAGTCGCCGTTGACCACGGGACTGGAGACTACTAGTGTTTCCGAGTAAATTTATTTTGAAATTAAATAACTATTAAATTGCTTGCTCAGCCTTCAGAAGAAAATAACTTGCTATTAATTTGCTTGTTACCCAAATTTTGAAATTTAATTTGATACAAATTTGTTATTTGATATGAATTAAATATAAATTTGCTAAAATCAATACTCAATTCCTGAGGAAACAGCTCAAAACCTGGATATTGTCAGTCCGAAATGAGTTGACCTTTCTTAAGATGGCGACAAATGGTCTACAAATTGGTATTAAATGAGTTGATATCCTTGCTATATACAGACAGGCACTTAACGCCGTTAATGGTACTGACACCTTATAAGGTGCCGGTACCATATAAGGTACCCCACGTTCGGCGGCTGTGGTGGTACTATATATGGTACCATGGCACCGTCACCATATATGGTACCCCTACCCAGAGCCATAGGTGCGGTACCATATATGGTACCACCACTACCCTAGGTACCGCACCATATATGGTACGGGCACCACATATGGTGTCGGTACCATAAACGGCGTTAAGTGCCTGACTGATATATGCATGAACAAGACCATCTTTCGACTGAAGTTGTTGTTTTGTAGCCAGACTTTGGTTAGTCAAGCTGCCAAACCAAGCAAATTTATATCAAATTCATATCAAATTTATATCAAATTTCTAGGCCAATTTTACGAAATTTAATATAATTTTAATTTGTTTGACAGGCATCACGAGAAATTTAATTTGTTATTAAATTGCTATTTACTTTGTGATTTTGGCCAAAACAATTTAATTTTTTTATTTAATTTTAACTTGATCGGAAACACTAGAGACTACCAGCTAGAAGGACATGCTGTCAAGCCGAAAACTCAGAAGATTATGAAGTTGGCCGACCGATTCTGTGCCGCCATTGTTCCTGAGAACAAGTATGAACTGTGGCATCGTCGTTTAGGTCACGTTGGAGAAGACCGTCTGAAGAAGTAGTGAACAAGAAAATGGTCAGAGGACTGGATTTTTCAGTACCAGCAGCCGCTCAACTACCGACCTGTGAGGGATGCATTTTTGCAAAAGCGAAGCGTGGACCGCATCCTCGCATTGGTGACGTAACTGCCAGAAAGCCATTTGAACTGGTTCTGTCAGATGTTGGTGTGGTGCAAGTGAAATCCTACTCTGGCTCGAAGTACTATGTCACGTTCACTGACGACTACTCTCGTTTCTCCTGGATATATACCTTGAGGCACAAGTCTGAAGTTTTCGACAAATTCAAGGAATGGTACAGCCTGGTTGTGCGACAATTCGACGCCAATCTAAAGAAATTTCGCAGTGACAATGGTGGAGAATACACATCCGCTGAATTCGAACGTTTTGTGAAGAAAGCAGGCATCGAGCACCAGGTCACACCACCGTACACACCGCAGTGTAATGGCATAGCCGAACGGCTCAACCGAACGCTTGGAAATATGGTCACGTCGATGCGTTACCTAGCCAACAAGCCGCCACCCTACTGGTCTGAAGCCATTCATGCTGCAGTACATATCAAGAACAGACTTCCAACAAAGTATGGAGATGGAACGAAGACGCCATATGAGCGACTAACTGGCAAGGTCCCTAGTGTCAGTCACCTACGTGTGTGGGGTTGTGACGCGTATGCTCTAAAAGCTCCTATGGACCAGCAGAAGTTCTCTCCGAAGGCGACTAAGTATGTCTTTGTTGGATATGGCATTGATTCTCCTGGATACCGTCTGTATGACCCGGATAAAAAGAAAGTCAAAACACTGAAGGACGTTGTCTTTGCCGAAGATCACTTCACTCTGCACCGTGAACGTGTATCGGAGGGTGATGACGTCATCGTTGGCACTCCTGCGGAAGAACATCAAATACAACCACCACCTCCAGTTGAAGAAGAAGCGACGCAGCCGCCGCAGGAAGATGCTAGAGAAGCAAAGACCAAATATACACTGCGACCTAGAGCTGCTTTGAGGAAGCCAAAACGTCTTGATGATGGCTGTGAAACCATGAACGATACATATCTGGTTAAATTCATTGATGCTCTACACTTTTCGTCAACCGACAAAGTTACTCACATTTCACTGCATCAGGGGGAGGAATGAAAGCAGATGCAGTGACATTTTTACATATACTTTCTTGTTGTTGTGTAACAAACTACTTGTATTGTGTTGTCAATAAACTCTGTTGTGTTCCTTGGCTACATAGCGACATTCACTGCGTAAACCGCTAACAACCTCTACCCCGGGGTCAGGCTCCGAGCGTTTGGCAAACTGAACTGTTACGTACATGTACATGGTGTCCCAAAAATGATAGCATTTTTTTAAACATAGGTCCCCAAATAGGGCAGATTTTATGTGTTAAAAATTGGTGGAGCTGGCTTGACCCAATCCTGAGAAATCCACGAATATGTGAAATTTTATGAAAACTAAAAATTTGAAATTTCAATTCTGTTTAGAAATAGCGCGAAATGGAAGTCATTTCTTCCAATGTTCGTCAAGTGACCTGAAATTTGCAGAAACTCTTCAGAACTGTAGGATTATTATATGTGTTAAAATTTTATGCATTGAGATTGTGACACATTCTTGAGAAAACGAGGAATTCCTAAACATTCCTTCCTGCTTGTTTGAATGATCAGATTTGAAAAACAGATCATTTGGATAATCCTTATTTTCTTAAGACCATGTCCATTAAATTTCAACATATAAAATATCCCACAGTTTTGAAGACTTTCTGCAAATTTGAGGTTATTTGGCAAACATTTGAGGAAATGACATCAAAAAGAAGAGTTTCCATTTTAGTGCTATTTCTACAGCCATTGAAAGTAACAAATTAAACATATTCGTGAATTTCTCAGGATTGCGTCAAGCCTGGTCCACTAAAATTTTAACACACAAAATCTCCTTTATTTTAGCACCTATGTTTTAAATTTCAGCCATTTTGGTCAAAATTTGCGGAAATGGCAGCAAAAAGAAATGTTATCATTTTTGGGACACCCTGTTTTCTTTTCACCTACAGATATATCCTGCGAACCTAAACCTTCTTGTACTACGTAGTAGATACAGACCACTCTTTCACCTTTTATCTACCGCCAACTGCTTAGGATACGATATATACAACTGGATTTAAATGATAAATAAGTTTGTTGCACATCTTGGTTATCTTTACACCCACATGTCCAAAAAATTGCTTTATCTGCCTTCTATTTCTACCCTTACAAGGTGATGATTTTCTTACTGTGAAAGGCTTGTTTAGATACAATTTCGTTCCAGCCAGCTACGTATTGCCGGTAGGAAGAGTGACTGAGTAAAAAGTAAACATTTTAAGCCATTGCTAGCACGAGTACCACCTGTTTGTGGAGGAGTTCCGCACCCATCCACCTAACACTCTCTGGATTATGAAGCCGGTCTCTGGTGCGCAAGGAAAGGGCATCTTCCTGTTCCGAAAACTGAAGGACATCACAGATTGGAAACGGGTAGAACTTGCCTTTCGCACTGCACAGAAACACTGCACCGCACCAGCGAAGAGGAACCGAGCACTTGCTACGAAATTCACCTACTGCACGCTCTGAAATGAAACTAAATAGTAATGTTTTCCATTTTGGAGGCCCTAATTAATTGGCGGTTTTGTTAGCGATTTTTAGCTGGTATTTGAGCCCTAATTAGCGTTCCTTTTGCAATTGCTGGAATTTGAGATTTTAGAGCGATTTTAGAATTTCGGAAATTTGCTAAAATCGTCCGTAAAACCGCAGTTTTAGCTGCATTTGAGCCATATATCGTTCTTTTTGCAAATTTTATCCTAAAACTACGCTTTTGTGCCATTTCTTTTACTTCACACGCGATTTTGGCTTAGGCTTAACCTCCGGCCGGGCTCAAAGTTTGCATTTATGCATCGCGACTGTAGTGGTTCTTCTACCAACAACACACGCTTGTGACAAAAAACGCCAAAGAAAGCTTTTAGAGAGATGCATCAAAACCGGAGACAGTCGAGAATTACCTGGTCCAGTCGTACATTGAGAATCCCTATCTAATACAAGGAAAAAAGTTTGATATGAGGCTCTACGTCCTCGTCACTTCGGTAGTGTTTTGGTTAGCACTCAGGTAGCCGGCGCAGTTGGTGTAGTGGTTCTGGCCGCAAAGCCATTCTACGCGTCGTCGTGCGTTCATATACTCACTCGGCGGGGCAAGTTTCTTGCCGCAAACAGTTGGTTGTCGGCTAGTACTGAAGGCAGCGAACGAAAGGCAGGATGTGGGTGTGCGTGATAGGCCTAACGCAGGGGCTACGCGACGGTTGCACCCGGTCAATGCATCCATCCATAGCAGTGAGGGAAATAACCATACCATACTGTAAAAGAAAGACCTTTCTTTGGTGTTTGCCAAAGAAAGACCGCCTCAGTGTGGTGCACTTTTTATCTAGCTAACTAGGTAACTAGGTATACCTAGTATTACCTAGTTAATATGCAGAAAAGGTACCTAGATTTACTTTACCTAGTTGCTGGTTACTCTATTTTACCTAGTTTTACTTTACCTAGTTTTAAATCCACATAACTAGGTACTTCTTGGTAGAACAAGTTTACCTAGTTTGATATTTTTAGTTTTACGTTGCTTTTTCAGTCAGCAAACCTTCAAATTTCCGGCTTTCCCACAATTACAGCGGCCCAGAGTATGAATTTCTGACTTATTTGTTCAATAAAATAAAAATATTTACTTGAAATGTGTCAAATTTCGCAAATTTTGACTCCACTAACTTCATCATTGTTCTATTGAACCAAAAATAATATTTTGACTTGACTTCGAGCGTTTTAGGTTTACCTAGTATTACCTAGTTTTTCTGGGCTTTACCTAGTATTACTTTACCTAGTTTCTTAGCTGAGAACTTTACCTAGTATTACTTTACCTGGTTTTTAGGTGACAACTTTACCTAGTATTACTTTACCTAGTTTCAAATTTTCAAAATGCATCACACTGGACCGCCTGGCCTTTTTTGAAGTTTTCCGAATACGTAATTTGAAATTTTCTACTAAATGAAAAGGTTTTTGGCACGTTTGTTACTATTTGATTGAAGTCCTAACCGGCTGCAAGCAAACCATCTGAAGCCTTCAGCCCTTCTGAAAGGAACTGACCTATGAACAACTGAAAACTCTAAAAAGGCCAAGCATGCAAAGGTGTGTTTCAAAGATACGATATAGTAACCAAGAACTCCAGTACTATAATGGTCGACTATTTATTTTAGTTCTAGCTTATTGGCTATATTTATAACACTTCTCAAATACGTCAAAATATAATCCCAAATCCTTTCTGCATGTTTTGATTGGAAAAAACTCAAGAAAGGTGGATTGAGCCAAATTTCCAAAGGCTTCTATAACATTATCACAGCAAACTGCTACTACTGTACCAAATTCATACCAAAATCATACCAACCAAATTCAAACTTAATTAATACCATACCATATAAAATTCAAAGTTTGAATTATAGTAGGCATCCCTGGCTGCAGTAACGTTTATGCATGTAGCCAAATAAAACCAAAATAACATTACGTTGTAGTTCCGACCTCTCGTAGCTTGGTTGCATCGCGAGGGATTCGCTCGTTTCTCTCAGACGCGTTACAATCTCAACTCTGCCGAGGACACATGTAAGTGGCCCAAACAAATACAGTTCTCTTTCAAGCAACCAAATTTAGTCGCCCATCTAACCAACGTGGCAATAGCCAAACTGGCGCCCGACTACGATCCCGAGCGCGGACTGAAATGGTCTCTGCACAGACTAAAACGCTACTTGACTGCAGTGCACGGACCCGAGACTGTGAGCAACGAAAACTTAATAGAAAATCTTTCTTTAGCCGGTTATTACAGTCAGGCACTTAACGCCGTTTATGGTACTGGCACCATATATGGTACCCCCACGTTCGGGGGACTGTGGTGTTGGTACCATATACGTACGTGTATGGTACCCCTACCATCGAATTGGTGCCCCTACCCCTACCCTACCATACATGGTACCACTTCATTCAAATTTCGTGCCATATATATGGTATGTATTGGTACCGGAACCCGTTGTCATTGGGTAGTGAAGGGGTAACATACAGTATATGGTACCACCACAGTCCCCGAACAGTGGCGTATCCAGGATTTTGGAAAGGGGGGTGTAAAATTTTGAAAGTGCCTGGTTGGGCAACCAGGGTAAGAAAATTTAGCAAAATTAGCCTTCAAAAACGCGTTTAAAACGAATTCCGAGCTTAAAATTAACAGAAATTACAAGTTTTAGTAGTTTATAATGGCCTGGTTGGGCTTCTGCCCGACCAGGCCGAGAAAATTTTGAAAATTTAGCGTTCAAAAACGCATTTAGAAGGCATTCTGAGCACAAAATAGACAGTTTTAGTACATAATTCATTAGTTTCTTATAATTTTGACTGACTTTTTCTTCCTACCTTCACCGCAAAGGGGGGTGTACACACCCTACACCCCCCTGGATACGCCACTGGCCCCGAACGTGGGGGTACCATAAACGGCGTTAAGTGCCAGTCTGTATTATAGGTGGATCGAATGATCGATGAGTTAGGGGACGTTCTGGTCAAAAGTCTGCAGGCTGTGCAGTATCAAATAATTCAGGACAGCCACTGCTTCGAGTTGTACGGCTACGACATTCTGCTCGACTCCAATTTGAAGCCGTGGCTGCTTGAAGTCAATGCCAGTCCTTCTCTGACCGCCAGCAGTCAGGAAGACCTGCAAATGAAGTGCAGAGTGCTCCACCAAATGCTAGACGTACTGGACTTGGAAAAACGGTTCTACTTTCTAGAACTTTCCGCTATTTAAGTGAGACAGTTTAGTAGAAAAGGAGACGAAACAACAGTGGGCGCGTTCGATCTCCTCTACAGAAACGAGCCGGTCTTTCTGCCACGGTCCGGTTTTACCAGCAGAGACGCCAACACTTTCAAACACGTTCTCAATGTTCACTTCGGTACACCGTTCACTGTCAGGGCATACACAGCAGGTACAGTACACTGTTTTTAGGAGACAGATGGTGAATAGGAACACAGACAGACAGACAGATCAAATCTTCTCAGAGCTGTTTGGCAGTCAAGCAACCAATGCAAAAGCCAATCAACTGAAATGATACTTGATAGTTTGTTTATGTAATAGCTTTGTTTGTATTTGATGACCAAAAATTGTTTGCCATATTAATCGGGGGTAGTGTGGTGGAAAAATGGTCTCGAGGCGGGGGTTCCGGTCCCGGGATCTAGCTATAATCGGTGGGGGGCAGATTCCAGATCCCCTGTTACATCCACACATGTACAATAGTACTTATGATGGTCAGGGTGTTTTCTGAGTGATTAACTAGAATTATACCTGTAAGATGGCAATAAATAGTGCGATGAAACCCAGAATAGTGGCCAATTTTTGCAGCCGTTTACAAATCGTAGAATCTTTCAGTCTTGCTCCACAACCCTATTAAAAGGTATACTCTGTATAGAACAGATACTGTACGTACAGTACACAAGTATGCAGGTATGCACGGTGACCTGTGTATATTTCGGAAAAGTAATAAATTATTAGACGTAGAACCCTTTGTGACAGACTATGCCATATTCGTACTAGAAGACGCGTTCCGATACGATTATCGAAGTTGATTCACAGCTACTGCACCCACTCCCACCATCATTTGAATTCTTGGCGGCTGGGACAGATTTTTAAAGATAGTTAGCCGGGCGCATCATATCCTTGGACTATCACTATATGTTAAACTTACTACCTTGCACATAATGCTAAGTTAGTCGGGCTGAATGTAATAAATGTTTGAAAATTTGATCGGCGTGTGAGTGAGGGCACCAATGAAACTAATTGGAGGAGGAGGCTAACAGTTGTATGAAAGATTACTCGTATAAAGATGGTTTTGTCAGCCAGCGGCACAACCATGTTCTGCATTGCCATGCCGCAGAGAGGCTCGTGTCGCAGCGGACGACAGCAGGAGTCTGGCACATCCACGGAGATCATATGCACAGCCCTGCCTCCACCCCAGTCTTCATAACTGTTCAGACCACAGCAACCCAGCTCAAAGACCACTTCAGTAGAATTGCTTAACTGTTTACAGCATCAGATAGCATACAGTACCTCACTCTGTACAGTATCCCACACGTTAGTTGCAATCCTTTCCTTGTTCTCCCAGCTCTCGGCGTGAGGCTTGTACAAGGGCATTTGGTCGTCCAAATGTTGACGCAATGCGTCTTCCGCCTGCAGAGCTTTCTGTCTGTATACAGTAAAGTTACAGTACCTGGAGTCTCACACTTCGACGCCAGGGTGGGCGTTTA
This sequence comes from Sabatieria punctata, assembly GCA_030248155.1. Lineage (NCBI taxonomy): Eukaryota > Metazoa > Nematoda > Chromadorea > Araeolaimida > Comesomatidae > Sabatieria > Sabatieria punctata. The sequence continues at coordinate 12,573 of JASANB010001598.1, forward strand.
AGTGGAGGTAACGCCCAGGGCGACTAACTGAAACAAATTCAAATGAACCACCTGGCTCACAGCATTTTCAGGTGTTTTCAGAATAAAACAGCTTAAAAACCAAGCATTTTCATAAAAACAAAGGTTGTAATTTGTAAAAAAATGCCGAAATTGAAGTTCTTCTGTGGAATACAAGCTAAATACCAATTGAATGAACTTTCACTTGTCTAGCATAATGCCATTTTCTCTCGAGTTTGTTGTACGTACGTAGTACGTTGATTTAAACGTTCGGAGCGTTTAACTGAATTTCAAAATTATTTCCTGATTTTGCCTACATTCAGTTAGCGTAGCTAGCCCAGGGCGTCCAAGTGTAAGACTCCGGTACTGCATTCTTGAGTAGACTGTACGTGTTGAGGAGCATAAGTCTACTTAGTGTCCCTTACATGTGCGTGCCTACCCTACCTTAGCTGCAAGTATAAAACAAGCGATCATTTCTGCTATGGTCACCAACAGCAGGACAAAGAGCAAGGCTGCTGCCTAAAACAGTTCAAATAGACGTCAAAAATCTTGACTCCCATCTAAAATAGAAACCGATCACCGACATAGCTCCGAAGTAACTGGACCGAGCGGTGCCCAAACAGCCGAAACAACCGACCAACAAGATCAATATTCCAGTTGAAAGCATAGCAATTGGAAATATTAGAAACTTCGAGCCCCACAAATCCAAACTTGACTCGTAATGGTTGTAAGTGACTATCGCCCCCACCACTATGCCGATCCCGGTCAGCTGAAACTTTCGGACAACAGATAAATTAGGTTCAGATCAGACATGTGACCGGTCATGGGGGTTGGGGACTCAGTCCAGCCACGATTCTAATCTCACTAACGATTGCAATTTACCGGAGTTTTCCACTTTCCCTGGTATTTCACTGTAAGAAACAATTTTGACTTGAACAAAATTGCGTTGTTCCTTGCATAGACGGTTGTTCCAGACATGTGTGACTGACTGACTGACTGACTGACTGACTGACTGACTGACTGACTGACTGACTGACTGACTGACTGACTGACTGACTGACTGACTGACTGACTGACTGACTGACTGACTGACTGACTGACTGACTGACTGACTGACTGACTGACTGACTGACTGACTGACTGACTGACTGACTGACTGACTGACTGACTGACTGACTGACTGACTGACTGTCTGTCACCTTTTTACACTTTCATTTTCCATTCACGTTTATAGCTAACAAACAGCCGCACGCAAAATGTGATTGTGTGGGGAAACATGTGCACAATCACGCTCTGAAAAGCGTGATTCTATGTGGGGTACTACTCCAAATGGAGTAGCTTCTGCTAGTAAGGGATAGACAGCTTTTGTTCACTATGAAAACATTACTTGTGTATTAAGAGCCAGTTTAAGTTAATGACGACCTTTTTCTTCAGGCGACCGGCCAAAGTTTGGGTGAGGTTCTTCGATTTCGCTCAAATTTTGCATGCACACATACATTGATGTAAGAAACATTGCCTGCAATTTTCAGCTTCCGGGAGGCCCCGGTTCCGGAATTAGAAAAATCAATAATTTTCGTTTTGTGGCAATAACTTTTTTATTGGTGGCCGTAGCGAGTTGGGAGTGGCATTTTTGGAATCCTCGCTTTCCGCTCTATCAGAGTGTGTGTTCTAGACTGCATTCTGTGACAAAAAAAATTTTTCATACTTACTCAGGACCCCCCTGCAGCCAACCCAGTAGGAACACAGACAAGCGCAACTAGGAAAATATTTGGCCAACAGTACCGTATAACATATAAAAAAATAAGCAAAATCAATTTGACCTCTTTTAACCAAACGGTGGTTTGAACGCCGTCAGGTCGGTGTGTTTTTTACTATGAAAGAGTATACAGTAGGTTCTGGTCTCATGTTTGGACGGCTATAACTATTGAGCCGATAGATCGTTCGAGACCAACCTGGTACCTATTTACTCCTTATTGCACGGGCTTTTAAACGATATACAGTATGATGCTCTGTGAGATTGGTTTGGCTCGGAATTTTAGTTCAATGTTTGTTTTTGGTGTCTTTATGAAAGCTCAGGTTTCCGTTGAGCTGTTACGCTATAAATTTGCACAAAAGCAGGCGTCGGTCCAACAATCACTACCTTAAATTTCTAGCTCCCAGGTCTTCTCGGTTCCGGAGTAATAAAATAAGATTTTTAGTTATTTTGTGAATAATTCTTCCATGAAACGGTTCAGAAGGCTAACAACCATACATGTACTAGGGGGGTTTTGGGTTACCCCTAGCTGAAAAGGCCAGCCCCACTCACCCCCACACCCTTTTTGTTATTTTTTGCTTGCTTTTAGCTCTAAAACGCTATTTGGCAGGTTAAAATAGCGATTTTTAGCGTGCTTACTGAAAAAAACGTGCTAAAAACACATTTCCAGGCGTTTTGGAGCTTTTTGAAATTTGGGACCCCCTCTGGGCGAAACCCCCCTCGCCCCCCCCACCTGAGGAAACCCCCTACCACCCTTCCCCCAGGTCGGTCCTGAGCTGTTACATGTATGCTAACAACAGCATAAGCCTAGCATACAAACCATGCACAGATCGCTGCCATTTCAGATTTTTCAACCGTTCTACTCGAAACGCCAAGTTTTGAAAAAGCGCGATTGATTTAGGCTCTGCTAGTGTACTGGGACATTGAGTTCGTAATAAGTGCCCGATGGCATGACAGCAACTGAAATGCGTGAAACAATCCTAGATGCAAAGTAATTTGTCTTCTGATTACAATACCATTTTTACATACATCTACACATCTACTGAAAGCATACACGTAACAAGTCATCCGCTGGAGAGGGAGTGGGGTTGGTGAGGGCTTGGCACCAGGCGTCTGAACTGAAGCTAAATTCTAGTGGAGGGGGTTGGGTACTAAAAACGCTCAAAAATCGCAATTTTTGGTTAAAAATTGTCAAAAATTGCAAATTTTGGCTCAGATACGGCTAAAAATTGCTATTTGCAGACTATTTTTGCAATTTTACTGTCTGAATTTCTAAAAAATCGGAAAAATTTTCTCACAGGATTACTTGCCAGAAAATCGGAGGGGGGTCGGAAAAATCGTCTTGAGGGTGGGAGTCTCTGATGGGGCTCTGGCCAGGTCGCGTGGGGCAGATCCCCAGACACCCTATTGCATCTGCATGCATGTATGACTGAAAGCTTACCAAATGTCATACGGACCGTATGGATTCCAAACATTTTTACTATCAACAAAAATTTGGACTGAGTTGAGCTTTCCAATTTCTTCTGCCCAGAATGCATGACTGATGTTTGTTCCTGCTACAATTGGATTGCCTGGAAATTGTACGGGAGCTATTCTGCCAAAACTGCCTCGTAAACTAATATACAGCTTCTGTCCAGCAAACATTGTGCCGCTACCTCTAGCACTGCTTGTTAGAAAGGTGACCAAATACAGATTATCTACTAACAAGCTATACAACTCTGTTCAACCGTTAACACTGTTCTTGATTTGCTGCAATGTACTCACATACTCAGTTCCCTTATATGCTTGGTATGTCTAGTTGGTTTGCAAATTTCGGGTTTGCTTGTCCAGAAACCAATCCATTCGTGCATTTGAAAAGAGATTGTATCGCTGTAAGTCGATAACTGAACTTCAATCTCAACTATGTTCACTGCATCCGAATTACGGCCAGTTGTAGGGAAAAGTCTTATGCCAATAAGCTATAGGTAAGAACGCCCATTTTACATTCAATAATCTTATTTTTTTACAAACTGAAATTACTTGTTTAACTGGAGGTAGTGATTGTACAAACACTTAATTGATTTCTGGGCATTGGGAGATGCTAGTCGAATGTAGTAAGCTGATACTTCATGCTCAGTCTCCAAGGGGACAAAAAGGAGTTCCACTGTAAATGCCGGAGTCCTTCCACCAGCGTGAAGAAAGTTTCCAGTTCTCACTCTGGTCTATGCATCTCTTTTTTTGCTTCGTTTGCGATTTTCCTGCTGTAACACCACTGTACTGTATGCAACTGTTTTCATTGAGAATATTCCTACTTTATATGAGGCTTTAGGAAATTTATTTCGATTGGACACATACATTTGCACATTTCGATCAAAGTCGTGCTTCTCTTTCTCTCAGGGAAATGTTCCTTTGAATGGCATACTCTGTCATGTCAGGACCAAACGCAGTCAAGAGTTCTCTTTCATTTACAATTTAGAATGGCCGTATGAAAGAGTAGGTCAAGCGACAGAACATTCAGCAAAATTTTGTGGAAACCAAATCGATCATACTAAACATGCAGTTGTATAGCTAAACGACCACGGTATTGGAAACGACCATTGCAGTAAAATTCCGAGCCAAAACAATCACACAGAGCATCATACTGCATATGGTTTAAAAGCCCGTGCAATAAGGAGTAAATCGGTACCAGGTTGGTCTCGAACGGTCTATCGGTTCAATAGTTATAGCCGTCCAAACATGAGACCAGAACCCACTGTATACTCTTTCATAGTAAAAAAACACACCGACCTGACGGCGTTCAAACCACTGTTTGGTTAAAAGAGGTCAAATTGATTTTGCTTATTTTTTTATATGTTATAGGGTACTGTTGGCCAAATATTTTCCTAGTTGCGCTTGTCTGTGTTCCTACTGGGTTGGCTGCAGGGGGTCCCGAGTGAGTATGAAAAAAAATTTTTGTCACAGAATGCAGTCTAGAACACACACTCTGATAGAGCGGAAAGCGAGGATTCCAAAAATGCCACTCCCAACTCGCTACGGCCACCAATAAAAAAGTTATTGCAACAAAACGAAAATTATTGATTTTTCTAATTCCGGAACCGGGGCCTCCCGGAAGCTGAAAATTGCAGGTAATGTTTCTTACATCAATGTATGAGTGCATGCAAAATTTGAGCGAAATCGAAGAACCTCGCCCAAACTTTGGCCGCTCAAAGGTCGTCATTAACTTAAACTGACTCTTAAAATTAGCCAATTTAACTAAGACGATGGTCTTTTAACTGAGTGGGTGTCAAGGAACTCAGTTTTCGGACCACCTATTATAAGACCATGGTCTTGTAATTGGAAACAAAAGCCTATTATAAGACCATGGTCTTCCAACTATGGTGGTGTTATAAGAAATCTCCGGTAAACTAAAAAGTGCTCAGATGCGCTAACAGTCGTTGTTTTTACTGGCAATTTTTGTCATAAATTGTAAAACATTGAAATAACTGTTCCAAAAAGTTATTTTCCATACAGATCGAAAGGTTAGAAAAATCGTTCGCCCGGGTCGACCGGCCGTAGTAGTGGCGGGACCAGACCCCTGTTACATTCAACATATTCTTACCACAGAAAGTAGGTTGTAGAGAATAAATACGCGTCTTAGAACAGACATAATTATCAGTGTCTAATCTTGCACTGGTAGGTTAACACTGACTTTAAACACCATTATAATGTCAGCAAGCGAAATTGAGCAGCAGCAGCAGTGCGTTCGGCAGCTGTCCAGCGCTTTTTTGCAGTCGTCCAGGCTTTTCTGTACCATCAATCACTGGAAATTTGCTGCCGCTCACGCACAAGTTGTTTTAATTTGGTTTGACGTCTTTTTGCCAGCTCAACAGACAGCAGACTAAACAAAGATGCAAGTTGGTCCGGTGCGCCTGTCTGTCACTCAGCACCCTCGGCGGCGGAAAAACTTGTGATCTTTGCCGGATTTCTTTTGCTCTTTTTGCATATTGGCATTTGGATGGTTTATGAGGGTGTTGTGCCGCTAGAAAATGCATAGACCAACTAGTTGCAGGGTTCTGAGTGATGGCTGGTATTGTATGCGTGCAATTATTACGTATAACGTAATGCAAAGTTTTGCTTCAACTGTTCTATA
>JASANB010001599.1:0-18608 GCA_030248155.1 Sabatieria punctata
TAGCGGCTTTTGGTGCTCAGGCAGATCCAGTCGGTTGCCATTTGCTGTCACCGGCTTTCGGCGGGTTGGGCTTTGCGCAGTCTAGTTCCCATCAGACAGGTTTCGAACCCATAAACAACCGCTCTCACGGATGCAGAATAGCGTAAAACTACCGACCACCCAAGACGCGATGTTTTATTCAGCCTTGGAGACTTTTTTCGGTAAATCGGCCTACCGTGACAGCTGATACCCGCCTCCATTTTTTCCGGCCCGTGTCTACTTAGTTGATGTATTATTCGGACAACTCAGACACGTGCGGATCTGAAAGTTTCAGTGATGTTCATTCACGCTTCTCTCCGAATGCGCAGCTTGGCTAACAAAGTGACGCAGAAGCTGGAGGCGGCCGGGTTCAAGAAGACGCCGATGGGTCAGCTGCTTGATTTGATTGGCATCGAAACCGATCTGATCCAGTTTAAGTTCGAGTGACAAATCTGCGTTTTACGTAGCTGCAGCAGCATAATTTTGCGACACGCCACGTTGTGTGCTGGTGATAGATTCGTTTTGTTTTGCTATTAACGTTTTTTTTGTTTTCCCTCTGTTATTACGCTCGCGTCAGCTTGTGGTGAAGCGTTATTTATTTATAGAAGATATTTGAAATAAACACTACCGTACTAAATATTCTGTTGTAGAGGAGAGATACTGTAGGTACACCTACAACTGAATTTATTTTCTATAAAGCGCACTGTATACCTCTTTTTACACAAGTTTATGACTCACCAGTCAAGAAGCGCTTCTAATTTACCGAACGGAAGCAGAGGAAAAGACAAAACCACAAACCACGGTCATCAACAAAACTGAGACAAAATGACTAAAATTATACGACGCGGACGCCTGACCATCTGTCAACAGCGTTATTCGTTGTCGTTACTTTCCCATTCGCTTAGTTGCCTCCCAAACAAGATACATACCTCAAAATCGAAAAGACTTTAGTTGCTGTTTAGATTCTAGTGCGTTTTAGCTGATGAATTCCAGGGCTGTTTGTTTTCCGGAAAAAAACTCAAGCCGGTTTTTTCCTGTTTTTTTCCAAAAAGTTATTTTCCGAGATGATTGAAAAAATTTTTTAACAATCGCTTTTTATTGCAGAATTCAACGAAATAGCGTGAGTCTTATTACAAAATGCACTAATTTCATGTTTTAGACTAGTAATTTGATTTCAAAACACCAAAAATACAATAATAAAAGTTGCCTGAAAATGGTACCAATATTTTTTGCGAAAAACAGCTAAGTTATGCCATGGAAATGCTTGTAAGGCTTCTATTAATGTAAATTCAAAGCATTGGAAGCGAATTTAACCAGTTATTGTGCCTATTTCCTTTAAAAACTTACTTGAGTTTTTTTCCGCATTTTAGTTTTTTTCCGAGCCCCTAGGAAAAAAACCGGTTTTTCTCCGAAAAAAAACGAAAAAAACCGAGGAAAAAAACCGACCCAACAGCCCTGATGAATTCTTTCTTTGGGAGGAAATGGGACGTATCAGACATGGCAACAAAAACATTTCATCTTAGCTCAAAATCCTGTCCATGTCTGATAGCCTGATACATCTGGCAAAGCAAAACAAAAGAGCGAAGGGACCAAGCCCTACTACGTACGTAGTTTATATATACTTGCATCATTGCATTCAAGCTGAGAGGAGTTGAATTGACGGTTAGGTGGCGCAGGAATTTTCAATGATCTGCTGCAGACACTTGCCAAACTCCTTCAGAATGGCCCGTTCCATTTCCTGTTCATCTGCCAGTCCGCGACTCTCCATCTCTTCCGCCTGCGCCACCAGACACAACGCAGTCGCCTCCACCACTTCGTCGGTCATGTAAAACCACGGCATACTAAAACGGCGGCAACTTGCAAAGTAAGCGAGGTACGGAGAACCACCAATTTTTGGTAATTACAGTCAGGCACTTAACGCCGTTTATAAGGTACCGGTATTTAGGGTAGTGGCACCATATTATGGTACCGGTACCCAAGGTCATGGGTAGGGGTATACCATATGGCTTCACTAGCCTAGGTACCGGTACCATGTACGGTGCCAGTACCATAAACGGCGTTAAGTGCCGTGGCTGACTGAATTAAATATAATAATGACATCTAGTGCCACAATTTAACGTTCCTAGTCTGCCCTTAGGCGAACATCAACCTTTTTGTTCGTTAAAGCTCTAAACAAATCTGTTGGCCTGTCTGAGAATAACAGTTAGCCGGAAACTTGTACAATTATAGAAATCTGTGATGCAGCAACGTTTGGTCAAACCTGTACCGAAAAAGCTCGACTGTGGTTTGGCTCAAACTGTCCTGACCCTTTTGAAATCAGCCAAGTCCAGTCGAAAGAGTCAACAGCGACAAGCACAAATGGCGCGTTTCTGTTCTGTGTGTAGTGCTGTAGGCTATTTTAAAAACAAAACCCTTTTGTTTTGAAAGCTCATTTCGAAATTTTTTTATTTTATTCAAAGTATGGATATTAAGTGGGGAAATCGCTAAATTTAGCCTCAGACATACAATAGCAGTGCAGTTATATGAATTTCATGCCTATTCTAAGCCTAAAAATAGGTTTTGAAGTACAGCAGCCACTCTGTGAACAATGGTACAGAGGTAGAATACCGACTCTCTGGCTGTAACACTATCTTTGAAGCAAAGTATCACTTCTTGTATTTAAAGTTGCTTCTGATGCATCCTGCATCTCCTACAAGCTAAATTTGATGCATGGAAGAAATTAGAAAAAACTTTTCGAAATGAAAGCTTTTTCACCTTAAATTTTTTTTACAACTCTGTGTGTGTGGTTAGTTCAGACAACACAACTCAGTCAACTGTTGGACTAAGAAATTGTCTTCCAAAGGGATAAGAAGCTGGCTTACCTTTTAGCGTCGAGTTCCGGTTTGAGCTCCGGTTCCTGCTCACTGAGGGGACTCTGCGTTCTGACGTCGGCTGCGGCGGCAGCCAGATTAAGCAAACCGGTGGCAGCTTTGACATCTCTGTACTTGACCATACGGTCGCTCTCGGTGTTGTGACAGTTGTTGCACTTGCACCTACTCGTGCAGGGCACTTTGGCCTCAAACAACAGACCGGTTGACTCGACAGCCCAACTAGCAATCACACTCATACTTCGTAACACTCGCAGTAGTTCTTGAGACAGTTGGACTTCTTGCAATGACAGCCCTTCTGGTGCAGACGCTCCACGTCGCTGCGACCTTTGCCTGAACAGAGATCGACCCTTTGTCGCTACCGGGAAGCAGACAGATGAGGTGAGGGGTAGCGGCGACCGATGGGGGTTGAGGAGATGGTAAGCCAAACAGTCCGATTTTTTACCAAATCAAGGTTTTAGGATTATTTTTCGCTACAATAGGTTAAAACAAGCTCAGTTACATCTAATTTAGTCATACGTTTATCATAATTTTCTATACAAAATTCTTCCTAGAAATTCCTGAAGGGGGGTAGCGGCGGCCTGATGGGGGCTAGGGCAGAGCTTGAGGGGGTCAACTCAGCCAACCCTTTGCCTGTGTCAGCCGGTAAGACCTTGGACATCGGTGCAGGTAGAATACACGAGCACACTACCGACAAATAGGGGTTACTCGTCTGAAAAACCATGCCCCTCAATCGAGACAGTTAGATCCGGACCAACCAAGCAACAAGTACTAGAAGCATACAAGTAACAGGGGTCAGACCCCACAGTTGGGCTCCCCGAGGCTTTTTTCCACCTCACCTTCAAATAATTTTTGGTCAACATTTCCAACTTTTGGAATTTCAGAGAGTAAAATTGCTCAAATTGCCTCTAAAACAGCGCTTTTTAGCCGTATTGGAGCCTAAAATTGCGTCTTTTAGCGATTTTTTTAGTGTTTTAGTACTCTACCCCGTCCAGGGCCAAAGCCAAAAGCCGCGCGGCAGATGATCTGTTGTTACATGTATGACTCGCAGAGATGTTCCTTTTCCGGAAAAATGTCGGCTGGAATATTTCCTGTAGTGTTCTGGAAATTTTCCATAATATTTTTCCACAGTGTCAAAAAATGTCAGAAAATGCCAGATCTCGCATATTCTTGACTGCACCGGTATAAAAACCGGTTTGAAATAAAATTCAGGAGACGAGTCAGCCTACAAATCGCTAAAAATCGCACAACATTCCAGATAGCACTCAAGTGGAGCTGAAAAATCGTCCAGAGGATTGCTCATACTTGGCCGGAACAATCCTGAGGGGGCCTGGAGGTCTCTCGGGGCAAGGACCCCCGAAAAAATTCCAAAATCGCCAATTTTGCCTTTAAAAGATAAAACATTTTCTCTTGGGGGTAGGGGTAAGGGCGGCCGAAGCTTGGCCACTGGCCGGTGAGAAGGTTTATCGCGAGGCCCCGGCCCAATTGTGGCCAGTGGGAAGGGCAAACCCAACACATTATGTTTATTATTATTATACCCTTATCATACATGTAACCATACATGTAACAGCTCCGGGCCGACCTGGGGTAGGGGGGTAGGGGGGGGCTTTCCTCAGGTGGGGGGTCGAGGGGGGTTTCGCCCAGGTGGGGGTCCCAAATTTCAAAAAGCTCCAAAACGCCAAGAAATGCGTTTTTAGCACGTTTTTTTCAGTAAGGACGCTAAAAATCGCTATTTTAAGCTGCCAAATAGCGTTTTAAAGCTAAAAACAAGCAAAAAATGACAAAAAGAGCTTCCAAAAACACCGATTTTTCTTAAATATCAGCAGTGGAAACGCCAAATTCGGTTTCCAAAGGCTTTTCAAGAGAATTTTAGGCTAAAAATTAGTGATTTCTGAAATCGCAGTTTTTTTGGCTAAAAATCGCCAAAAAGCGCTAATTTTGGCTGAAATACAGCTAAAAATGTTGCTTTGCAGGCGATTTTGGAAATTTTTGTGTCTGAAATTGTAAAAAATCGCAAAAATTTGCTCAAAAAATTACTTGCCAGGAAAATCGGAGGGGGGGTCAGGAAAATCGTCTCGGGGGGGGGGGGCATCCGGGGGGTCTGGCCTGAGTCGGGTGGGGATGGCAGACCCCCCAGACCCCTCTGTTACATGTATGTGACCCTTATTATTATACCGAACTACAGAAAAAGGAGCAAGAAAGTGTACCGATTTTTGGTTTGAAAGCGTTGGGATTTCGCTCAAGGCACGACTTGATGGCCTTCGACCGTTCGGCCTCGTTCTCCAAGTTGTTGTGACACTCCTTGCAATTGCAGTCGCGGCAAAACTCCCCGTTGGCGAAACAGTCGCAGTAGCTGCATCAGACCACAACTAGACCGGGAGCACAGCACAGATGGCATAACTCACAGTTTCAGGCATCCGGATTTTGTACAATTGCATGGTTTTCTGTGTCCCAAAGGCTGCTGCTTCTTCCTGCAACATTCAAACTATCTAAGAATAACAGATAAAATCAGTGTTCTTACGATTTCTGAGGCTGGCTAGCGATATGCAACTCCTGACGTTTGGCTAACGTCCCAACCGTAAGTATCTCTCCTGATGCAGTCTGTAACAGATTTATGTAACTGTAGTCGACCAACCGCAAACAGGTTTGTTTTTTTTTTGTTATTACGTTCCACTGTCGTTTCGGACAGCTCATGACACCCCGCACTCTTTTCAGAGCCTTTCAATAGCGGTAATCCTGCCTACAAACAACCATTAGGTGCTTAGGCAGCGCCGGTTCGGTTCCCATTTACCTACTGGCCATCACCGGCTTTCGGTGGTCTGGGTTGGGCTTTGCGTCGACTACTTCCAGTCGCTTCGAACGGTTTCGAACCCACAAACAACAGCTCTCACGGGTGCCAGGGTCGCCGTGATGTCTCAACCTCTCAGATACACTCTAGTCAATTTGGAAGAGCGAACACAAACTACTACATAAGTACGAAATAATTGTGTTCGCCTGATAGCATTTGCGTTCTTCATGTTTAAGTGTTCGCTTAAAAAGTTACTTCGAAAAGGTCAACTGGACTAAGTCATCAGCGCAAATGGGACGCAAGTAAGGTAAAAGAAAACAAAATCAACTCACAGTAGCTACAGTGCCGGACGGTGTAAGTTTAGGGTAGGGCAGAGTCTTCGGAACCCCGGCTACCGGTGCTGCCGTTGGTGCGTCCCGGTTAATAACGTAGGAACCCGGCTTAAAAGAAGGCCGTTGACCTGGCAGGAAACGGATGTACTGCACTTTGTTGTCCTGAAGTTACCTCTATCGTGAATATGCATGGTACGGGGCTCATAACTTGAAATTTGATTGAGGGGGACCACTCAAGTTAACCTAAACCATCGGCCCTTCTATGCTAGGAAGCATGAGCAGGGTTCGTGCGGCTTTTGTATAGCAAAATTCCCTGACTTTTCCATGACCAAAGTCAAAATTCCCTTAACCAACCAGGGTGAGGAAACTGCAACCAACGGGAAAATATAAAAAAATGGCTTTATAAAACGCATTTAACTGGTATTCAGAGGGGAAGTTTTCAGTTTAGTATATAACGTCAGAAAACCAATCTTCAAAAGGGTGTTGTGTAAAGTTCTGACAGGACCATTTAGCGGCAAGATGTTTCTGCTGCTATCAAATTTTTCCCCGACCAGACACCAAATTCCCTGACTTTTTTTAAATTTCCTGACTTTTCCATGACTCCCTGACTTTCCAGGTGGCACACGAACCCCTTCAGTTCAATTACCATAGCGTTACTTTGATTTTTGTCAGTCGCATTCTAAATGGAACCGAGCACACTTTTTGCAGTTTTGCTTACTATCCCTCAACAAGGACACGGGGGTTAGTTTTGTAGAGAAAGAGCGAAGAAAACACAGACATGACAACAGTGCTGCATACCACAGAAGTAGCGGTGGCGGAAGTGCCTGCAGCAGCCTGAGTGACTAGGGACTTAGCGGCACTGGAGCCGATCACCACCCGCTGACCAGCAATCGGCTTGACCGGCTGTCTGGGGGGACCGCCGGATACCAGTTGCAATTTAACCGGGGAGCCGGAACTGGAGAGGACCAATCTGCCAGAGGTAGTGCCGCCCTGACTGGGCCCGTTCTGCCGGTTCAAAACAGTTCGTGCGGCGGCCGAGGGGCTGTTTTGGAGTCTGTAGACCACTTGACTGCCGCGCACATAGCCCTGAGTCGACTTGCCGGGCGAGCAGCGAACGCCGCTCAAATCGGCAGATTTAACAATGCGGACGGAGGGTCGGGCGGCGGTCTCTTGCAAAAATGAGTCCGGAACCACGTAAGTCTGGCTCTGCGACTGCGAAACGTCCATGTCGGCCACAAAAGACTCCACGTCGCCCTGTACCTCCATAGTCTCCAGTTCCTCCACCACCTGATTAACGTCGCTGGTGGCCTGAGCCAAGCCGTAGACAGTGGTCTCGGCGGAGAAGGCCGGATCGGTCATTTTAGAGCCAGCCAGTTAGACGAGTTTCGGTTGCAGATAGTGCGCGAAAAATAAAGCTCCCGCGTTGGAATACAGCGCCTCCGATCAATGCAACTTGTCGTAAAGCGCTTGCCGGTCGTGCGCCAATTTCGAAACGACAACCGTGCTGCCGGCCACAAACTGCTGGGCGCAGACAGTCGGCGCCGTGACGGAGAGAAACGCACGGCCGCGCCACACGAGCTCTCTACCTACGCTTTTGCAAGACATTTTGGGGTTTGGTAAGGCAGTAAGCGAACAGCTTCTTCGTTTTGGTAGAACGAATACTTGGGATCTGTTTGCCTTTTATTCTTCTGAACTGAACTGAACTTTATTTGTCGCCCAAGCAAGACAACATGTTAGTAAATGAACTGCGCAGAAAGAGTGTTAGTGGGCAACAGGATGCACAATGTCTAAAAAGAACGGTGCACCCTTTACTGAAACAGGAGGAAGCCCGAAAGTTCAGTTTTTTTAGTTTCTCCGTAAAAAATGTCAAATTTTTAGATTCTACAATATCGTTAGGTAAGGAATTCCAGATTCGTATTAGTTCTTGCATTTGCAGTGTTCGCTTGTTTGTGTTCGTTCAGCCATGTCTGACCTAATCCCAGGCGAACAGAAGGATAGTTAGTGTTTGCTAAAATTTGTAATTTAGAAGGGTTAAACGCTGTTTTCAGAGGGAGCAAGTAGAGTGGAGTGAGCCTGCATAATTCGGACCTCCATAAGTGGAACGATTTTTGGGTCGCCGAGAAAATTCCTATGTTTAGCTATTATAGAAAATCAATCAATCAATCAATCAATCAATCAATCAATCAATCTTTTACTTCTTTTTTTAAAGCCAGACACCTGTAAAACGGTACTTAAGCAGAAGCAATAAAACAAGGTAAAACAAAGAAAACAAAACCTATATAATGTTACATCCATAAATGGAAAATAGGAGGCCACAGGGACACTAAACGGCTAATTTAACCTCCGTAAATGAGACGAATCCCCAAAAATGGGACCCCAAGTGACCAACTGATAGTCAAACACAGGGAAAACGACTCTTTACAGACGGCTAACGCGATCTGCTAACGCGCGTTAGCAAATCACATAACAAGATCGCGTTTAACGCATCAGCGATGTGCTAACGCGCCTGGGCGCCTCTCACTGCTGAGAAGTTAAACGCGATCTGCTAACGCGCGTTAGCAGATCGTCGGAAACAATCGCGTTAGCACATCGCGTTAGCTGTATGGAAAGAGTCGTTTTCCCTGTGCATCCGCTTTTTGCAGTGTTTAAGCAGAAGCGCGTTTAACGTATTAGCGATGTGCTAACGCGATCTTAAAACGCGGACCGCGTTACGATAGTTAAACGCGATGACAAGACGCAGCTAACGCGATCTGCTAACGCGCGTTAGCAGATCGCGTTAGCCGTATGGAAAGAGTCGTTTTCCCTGTGAAACTCTTAATAAATGGGACACGGTTCACTGAATTTTAACTGGTTTTTGTTTAATCTGGTACGTTTATACTCCATGAAGTGTCATAATAGTATGGGCCAAAAATGTCCATCCCCTTACTCAAACGATTCGTTATCGGTCAGTTCTTTATGGATTTGGCTGAAATTTTCAGGATTAATTACCTTGACAACTGGTTACATATTACGCGAAGTTGGTGCCAAAATTCTAACCCGTCCTGGTTTTAGAAGAAAGAAGAAGAAGAAAGTTTATTCAGTAGCACAGCATACCGTACAGTACATACGTACTTCTAAGCAGTAAGCGGGAATTTTATGAGGTGTATGAGGTAGAAGGTTTTATGACCCGAAAACGTACCCTTTTGGCTGCGGCCGCTCCACCGGCTTCACGGCCCTTGAGCTCACACGCGTTTCGAGCCGGCGGTGCTACTCGATTAGTGGAATGCGGCGTTGACCCCGGTCATGTTCAAGAGTTTGGCCGCTGGAAGTCTAGCTCCTCCATGGATCGCTACATTCGCCGCTCTCAAGCATTCAAGTGCTCCATCGCCGCTTCTATGGGCCTCTGATGCCATGTTTTGGTCTTATCTTTAATATGCAACTTATTTCAGCTTTGCGAGGCGCCCCTTGGGGCTTCTCTCAGGCGGCCCGTTATGCTTCGACTTTCCCCCTACGTACAGTGGGTTATTTACGCTGGCGCCTTCTGCTAGCTATATCGTGTTTTCTTCTGTCTGGCGGTTTGTTACGCTTTCTTCTTTGCTATTTGGTATATGCTCTGGTACTATATCGTTACTTTTCGCAAATCCTGTTCCTGTCTTGTTTTACGGTTTACCGTGTTTACTCCAGTGATACATTTTACTGTAGAAGCGGTAAAACACGAGTAGGAAGAAGGGGTCGATAATTTCTTAGTTAGTTTCGAGCTAGAAATCTCTTTCCGGGTCCACTTTTCTGCGCTTTGCGGGCGGCGGGATGAACGCGGCATCGGTGTACGTGTATGATCGACCGCTTGAATGGACTCGTTCAAAGCTCTCAATAATGGTTGCGTTGACCGACATTGGCGAGTTGTCGCTAGTGTACTGGTCGCAGTGGGCGAACGGTATGATACCTGCTCCAGCACTTGCACTATCGCGTGCTGCATCGGATTCTCGGCGGGCCCATTGGGAAGCTCCAGCATAGCATACTCGGCCGGACCATTCTGTGGAGCGTTGAGCATCGGATTCTCGGCGGGCCCATTGGGAGGCTCCAGCAGAGCATACTCGGCCGGACCATTCTGAGGAGCGTTGAGCATCGGATTCTCGGCGTGTCCATTGGGAAGCTCCAGCATAGCATACTCGGCCGGACCATTCTGAGGAGCGTTGAGCATCGGATTCTCGGCGGGCCCATTGGGAGGCTCCAGCAGAGCATACTCGGCCGGACCATTCTGAGGAGCGTTGAGCATCGGATTCTCGGCGGGCCCATTGGGAGGCTCCAGCAGAGCATACTCGGCCGGACCATTCTGAGGAGCGTTGAGCATCGGATTCTCGGCGGGCCCATTGGGAGGCTCCAGCAGAGCATACTCGGCCGGACCATTCTGAGGAGCGTTGAGCATCGGATTCTCGGCGGGCCCATTGGGAGGCTCCAGCAGAGCATACTCGGCCGGACCATTCTGAGGAGCGTTGAGCATCGGATTCTCGGCGGGCCCATTGGGAGGCTCCAGCAGAGCATACTCGGCCGGACCATTCTGAGGAGCGTTGAGCATCGGATTCTCGGCGGGCCCATTGGGAGGCTCCAGCAGAGCATACTCGGCCGGACCATTCTGAGGAGCGTTGAGCATCGGATTCTCGGCGTGCCCATTGGGAAGCTCCAGCAGAGCATACTCGGCCGGACCATTCTGAGGAGCGTTGAGCATCGGATTCTCGGCGGGCCCATTGGGAGGCTCCAGCAGAGCATACTCGGCCGGACCATTCTGAGGAGCGTTGAGCATCGGATTCTCGGCGTGCCCATTGGGAAGCTCCAGCATAGCATACTCGGCCGGACCATTCTGAGGAGCGTTGAGCATCGGATTCTTGGTGGGCCCATTGGGAAGCTCCAGCATAGCATACTCAGCCGGACCATTCTGAGGAGCGTTGAGCATCGGATTCTCGGCGTGTCCATTGGGAAGCTCCAGCATAGCATACTCGGCCGGACCATTCTGAGGAGCGTTGAGCATCGGATTCTCGGCGGGCCCATTGGGAGGCTCCAGCAGAGCATACTCGGCCGGACCATTCTGAGGAGCGTTGAGCATCGGATTCTCGGCGGGCCCATTGGGAGGCTCCAGCAGAGCATACTCGGCCGGACCATTCTGAGGAGCGTTGAGCATCGGATTCTTGGCGGGCCCATTGGGAGGCTCCAGCAGAGCATACTCGGCCGGACCATTCTGAGGAGCGTTGAGCATCGGATTCTCGGCGGGCCCATTGGGAGGCTCCAGCAGAGCATACTCGGCCGGACCATTCTGAGGAGCGTTGAGCATCGGATTCTCGGCGTGCCCATTGGGAAGCTCCAGCATAGCATACTCGGCTGGACCATTCTGAGGAGCGTTGAGCATCGGATTCTCGGTGGGCCCATTGGGAAGCTCCAGCATAGCATACTCAGCCGGACCATTCTGAGGAGCGTTGAGCATCGGATTCTCGGCGGGCCCATTGGGAGGCTCCAGCAGAGCATACTCGGCCGGACCATTCTGAGGAGCGTTGAGCATCGGATTCTCGGCGGGCCCATTGGGAGGCTCCAGCAGAGCATACTCGGCCGGACCATTCTGAGGAGCGTTGAGCATCAGATTCTCGGCGGGCCCATTGGGAAGCTCCAGCATAGCATACTCGGGCGGACCATTCTGAGGAGCGTTGAGCATCGGATTCTCGGCGGGCCCATTGGGAAGCTCCAGCATAGCATACTCGGCCGGACCATTCTGAGGAGCGTTGAGCATCGGATTCTCGGCGGGCCTATTGGGAAGCTCCAGCATAGCATACTCGGCCGGACCATTCTGAGGAGCGTTGAGCATCGGATTCTCGGCGGGCCCATTGGGTGGCTCCAGCAGAGCATACTCGGCGGGACCATTCTGAGGAGCGTTGAGCATCGGATTCTCGGCGGACCCATTGGGAGGCTCCAGCATCGGATTCTCAGCGGGCCCATTGTGAGGAGGGTGTGGCGGTGGGGCCATTGCACCTAGCTGAATTCCGGCAGGTAGACCGACCTAAACACACCACTGTACCTATGACATCGACAACACTGACCCTACTCGCTGCGCTAAGTACATTCCGAAGAGGACAGCAACCAAAGCAAAGACACACAGGCAGATAACAATCAGACAGAAAATGAAGGCCAGCATCAACGTAGTAGGAAGCCCTTCAGATTCATCGTCGGTATTGGCAAAACTTGACTTTGTTGGCATCACGTACAACAACGCAACCGTCCAAAACACAAAATCGGTAATCTTATCTAATTATGTAAAATTAGCACTTCGCGTATTGCATTTGCATGCACATGTCTCACAGCATATGGTATAACGCAATGTTGCTTGTTCCTATTTGGTATTCGTTTGCTTGCATGTGGACATAATGTATTTCTAACTTTTACTCCCTTTGACAACTTACAGTTGTCCGACAGTAAAACGCCTGCGAAATCAAATGCGGAAAGGTGGCATGTAGCACTCTGGTGCTATGGAGGCCAAGAAGTGAAGTGAAGTGAAGCAGCTAGAGGGCATACATGTAACAGGAGGTCCCCTAGTACATGTACAGTCTGCTAAAGGTACCTCAATTCTCTCAGTTTCTTCGTGTTCAGAGTCCAGAGTCATCCAGGCAGCCAAGGCACAACGAGTTCCCCGTTTTGACAGCAGAAGCCGAAACAATCTGAAATTGCATTTGGACCACTTTGGTACAGATCGCCTAAACAACGGGCCACTTTGATCGGGAGATACCAACGACGCACCCACTTTTGCTGGGCACTGACGACGCGCCGGCTCTACCTGCTGACTGTCATTCATCGCTGGCGGTGGTTCGGTGTCGAAGGCGCACGAATTGCTGCGGCTGCAGGTCGTAGCTCTGTTACCAGAGAGGAGAAATGGCTACAGGATTTGTAGTAAGTAGCACAAGCGAGTCAGCAGAAAAGGAAGAAACGGATTTTATGTCGCGGGCGTTCGCTCTGGCGCGCGAGGCCTTCGCGGCCAACGAGGTGCCAGTCGGTTGCGTGATTACGGCCGAGCATCAAGGAAAAGCTACAGTAGTGGGTAGCGGTCGTAACGAAGTGAACGCCACCAAAAACGCCACCAGACACGCCGAATTGGTTGCGATCGATCGCGTCTCCGAGTTCTGTCTCCGACACAATCTCAACACCACCGATTTGCTCTCTCATAGCACCTTCTACGTCAATGTAGAACCGTGCGTGATGTGTGCCAGCGCATTGCAGCAAGTGCGAGCCGTTAAAGTGGTGTTTGGTTGTCGGAATAGTCGTTTCGGCGGAATGGGCACCGTTTTGGACGTACAGGCGGCCGTGCCGGGCCACCGTGTGTTGGTGGAGGAGGCTGTGCGCGCAGACGAGGCCGTGGCCTTGCTGAGAGAGTTTTACAAGCGTGAAAACCCGTTCGCCCCGAAGCCATTAAGCAAGGCTAATCGAACGTGAGGGAGCCATTAACCTGGCTTCGCTAATAATCCACTCATAGACATGGCTGAGGACGTGGGTGAACAGACTGTGGCGGCAGTTGATAGAGAAATACACATCCCGCCTGAACTGCCGGATATTCTGAAGCAATTCACCAAGACCTTGCTTAAGCAACAGCCGCAGAACATTGTTGTTTGGGCGGCCAAGTATGATGTTTCCTTTTTATCTATCGATCGTGTGTGCCAAACATGGGCCTGAAAAATCTGGAGGGGGTAAGTGGTTTTTCGGCGGGCGTATGAAGCGCATAAAATTGCTTTACCAAAAGAAACTCGCAAAATTTGGCCGGTGAGGGGGTATGGGCCGCATAGGGGGTGACCGACGGGGGGTGGGGGCTGCCGGCGAAGGGTTAACCCCCAGCCCATATATGGTGTGTGCTTATTTTTTATCGATCGATCATGTGTGCATATATGCACAGTAGGAGTATCTATCTGGCTTCGCCGCGAGGCACGTAATAGGTCATCTGCCCATGGGGCAATGTGATCCCCGAGACGATTTTTCCGACCCCTTCCGCTTTTCCGCAAGTATTTTTTCACAAACTTTTGCGACTTTTGCAATTTCAGACACAAAAATTGTCAAAATGGCCTGTAAAACAGCACTTTTAGTTGTATTTCAGCCCAAATTAGCGATTTTTGACCATTTTTAGCCGAAAAATTGCGATTTTTGAGCGTTTCTTAGTGCTCAAACCCGTCCCAAAATTTGGGCTCAGACCGCCCTCCCGCCGGCGGCAGACCCCCAACCTCCCTCCCCTTCGGCGGATGACCTGTTACATGTATGGGTTGTCAGGTACAAAAAACACAAAAAATCGCTAATTTGGGCTGTAAAGTGCTGTTTTCCAGGCGATTTTAGTCTGTGAAATTCTAAAAATTGCAACAATTAGCTGACGAAATTATTTGCCAGAAAAATCGGAGGTCGGGGCTCGATTTTTTTGAAATTTTCCTCTCTAAATGTAAAATTGGCGTTTGCCTAGCTTAGCTAGTGTTTTGTCTTCGGCAGTGCTTGCTGCTAAAAAAAGCACTAATGTTGTGATTTTGAAACGGTTGATCATTTCGCTTTGATAGTGACAAATTTGCAGATATTTCACCGAGTTAGCCAATCAAAAGACGTCTGTATCTACGTCCGATTTGGCGCTGTCACCGCTGTTGGAAGAAAGACTCGACATTGAAGGAACCACTTTGATCTCTGAACAGACCTTAACTGAGCTCTGGAATGAAGTAAGAGTTTAACCTTGCAGATAGGTCACGATATGTAGATCAGATCCGTTACCGCATCGGGATATTGCGGTACCGGAAATCAATCACAACAGATCAACAGGTTTAAAAATATTTTTTCCAATTTTTTCTGTTCCAACACGAAAACCTTTTCTCGCATGTGAATTTACTTGTAATTGCGAGCCGGTCCATACATGGGGTTATTATAGGGTTTACCCCTCTCGGTCGGCCATACCCCCAACCTCTCTAAACATTTTGTGGTCGGGGTGGGGAATTATTTGAATTCGCGCGCGTGTTTACCACGCGTGGCCACAGTTTGAAATTATCTATACAGTATACTCGTCTCGACACAGCCAAAAACTTGTTTGCGAACAGGGTAACAGGTATTTGGAAGGCATTGCCTTTTTCAGTGGTACCTTACCTAAATTCCTCTTCCGCAAAAGCTTTTAAAAGCGAACAGCTGGTTTCAATCTACTTGCATGCCCTAAGGATCGGGCATTAGTAGCCGGTCGATCGACCCAGCTTGTCCTTTTTAATTCTGATCGGTATGTACTTTTGTAGTGGACGATAATAATAAACTATCTTTCTTTTCTTTTTCTTTGGTAAAAAAACTGAAAATTTCGGCCGTCCCTCGACGGCTGTGCTTAGTTTTGGTGACCTTTTTTGAGAAAGCGATTTTATACTCTCCAACCCCCCTCGCCAAAAAGCCACAGTATATCAGTACAGTATATCCACTCTATCAGCCCATGTATAATACAGAGTTTATCGAAAGGTAATTATTTGTTGGTTGCAGTTTCTGGAGACTAAGATGGTCAGTCACTTACAACTGTTGCATTTCTTCCGAACGCATAATCTGCCCGAGATGGAGCTGGAACGTCTGTGGCTGTTGGGAGAGTGGGAGACCGAGTTTATTTGCACCTCTGATTTTATCGCGCTCGTCTGCAGCACTACAGCTGAGGTATTTTTTTTCGGTATTGGGTGTTTTCCAGGTATTGGGTATTTGGCTTATTTGCGCCACATATTACACTGATTGGGAAAATATTTCAAACTCCTTCAATGCTGGCTTTAGGAATAAAGTCGCTTTGGCGCCAATAAACTGAAAAATAGCTATGCCATTGTTTATTATTGTGACCGGTTTCCTGAGTAGCAGAAACATTAAAAAATGTTTTTGTCTTTTCTAGTGATACAGAATGTACCTGTTCACTGAAATAAGATTTTTGGTCTGGCTGAGTAAGTTTTTGGGTATTCTGGTGTCTGATGGTTGGTATTGGGTTTTTGCGGCATTGTTCGCTCTCGTAGAGATCGCTTAGAAAAAATGTCTTCAGAACATCAACCAAACGCTGACTGGTTGCGTGCGAGTGATGAGCGAAGGCGATTCGGGAATTCCGTTCGAGCTGTTCGAGTCTTGCTACCGCTTTCTTGCCGAGTTAGACCCTGACATTTCTCCTATTGCTCTGCAACAGCAACTCGAGCTCCTTCAGAGGTTTCTTACCGTTTATCATACATGTACTAGGGGTTTGGGGTTACCCCTGCACGAAAGGCCAAACCCAAAGCCAAAGGCCCTCACCCCACCCCGAGACAGGTTAAGGGCGAAGCAGGACTATTAGGCGATGCCGATTAGGCGATGCCGATTAGGCGATTTAGCGGTACTATTAGGCGACGGTACTATTAGGCGACAGAAATAATTTTTTTCTATAAATCCGTACGGCAACATAGGTTACCACTAAAACATAGCACAACAATGCAAACAGCACAACATCAACTAAAACAAAGTATAACAAAATAGCAAAGCAATTTCAAGGACTCATTTAAAAAATAAGTGCAACACCAAGGATGGATAAATTCCATCTCACTGAGCACTCATTAGTAGAGAAGAAAACATTTCTGCACATGTCGCCATACAATGTACATGGGCTGGGGGTTGCCCACACCGCTCAAATTTTCGGATTTTGACTACCCCCAACCCAAACCCATTTTCCCGGCCCATGTATGCATGTCGCAGAACATTTATAAAGCGCTAGATGGATGGACGCGCCGCATCAAATTCTCGCTGCGAAACTCTGTGAGCTGCTTCCGCAAAGTTATTGGTGCGTCGTGCATCGTCTGCATCCAGCGCGTTAATGAACAGAGCGACCCAAAAAATATGTGGCCGACCCGACGGCCGCTCGCGTGCTCGACGCAAGCTGGGGAATAGGGGCAAATGCCAGGATCTCAGTTAGAAACAGTCAGGGCAGGTGGCTTGTTTAGCTATAAGTTAACGAGTTATAAGATTAACGAGACATGATTTTAGTGCCACTTAGCCATGCATAGTTAAAACAGCGTATTTAGCCTTACAGCTGAACATGGCCCCTTGACCCTTGACTGATTCGGAAGGCCCGCCTAATTGGTACTATTATCTATTAATGTTTTTTGTCGCCTAATTGTACCATCGCCTAATCGGCGTCGCCTAATCGGCATCGCCTAATCGGCATCGCCTAATAGTACCGTACCGGGTTAAGGGACCCCCAACCCAAAAATACAAGTACTAGTAGTGGCTCCAGTACTAACAAACTGGCTCAGAAATATCTAATTTTTAGCCTAAAATTCGCTTGAAAACCCTTCGAAAACCGAATTTGGCGTTTCTACTGCTGATATTTAAGAAAAATCGGGGATTTTGGAAGCCTTTTTGTCATTTTTTGCTTGTTTTAGCTCTAAAACGCTTTTTGTCAGCTTAAAATAGCGATTTTTAGCGTTTTTACTGAAAAAAAAACGTGCTAAAAACGCATTTCCACTCGTTTTGGAGCTTTTTGAAATTTTGGAGCCTCCTTTCCCTTTGGACGAAACCCCCTCGACCCCCCCACCTGAGGGACCAAACCCCTTACCCCCTCCCCCCAGGTCGGCCCGAAGCTGTTACATGTATGCCGTTTATAGTCAACTGTCGTGGTCGTGGGTACATGCGATTGCCACCAAAATGTGCTAGACAGAGTCTTCAATGCATACATGTAACAAGTCATCCGCTGAAGGGGAGGGGGGGTGGGGCACTAAAAATAGCTCGAGAATCGAAAAAATTGCTATTTTTGGCTAAAAACGTCAAAATACGCTAATTTGGGCTGAAATAGTGCTGTTTTACAGGAGATTTTGGCAATTTTTGAGTCTGAAATTGCAAAAAAAATCCAGAAAATTTGCTCAAAAAATTACTTGTCAGAAAAATCGAAGGGGGGGGGGTCGGAAAAATCGTCTTAGGGGTCTGGCCTAAGTCGGGTAGGGGCAGACCCCCTGTTACATGTATTCGTTCAATGTTTCTCTGATGAGCATTGTTTCAGCAAATTTTCCAGTTAGTAATTTTTTATCGCTATCTTCCAGTAAAACTGTAGGTGCAGCTAAACCAGTCGTTTTGAGCATTTTTAGCTCAAAACTGCGGTTCTTGAACGGTTTTCAGTTATTGTTTTCTAATTCCGCCAACCGAACCTCTAACCTTTTCGGCAGACAATCTCATCATGGTATGACACTGTATAGTTTGGAATATTTCAGCCGACTGAAGAACGGATTCGTTCAAACGGACATGCTGGTTGATACGATCCCCTCCACCTGATTTCACTGCTACACAACCAACAGTGCACCAATGTGGCCAATTTTTTTCTGTGAAGCCAATGTACTTAGTTATTTTGTTTGTGCTTTTTATTGAAACTGTCAAAATGCACTTTTATGGACAATAATCGAAGTGTTTGGCTGTTTATAAAGATTTATTGCAAAGTTACGGTGACTTTGAAACGTGTCTATTATTGAAGCTTCTAAGTCGTACGCAGATAGATTGGTTTGAATTCTGCTATGAAAATGCTATCACTGCTGCTGTCTGTATTGAATATTTTTGCGTTCTTCCCTCGGGAAGTTTTCCTCAGCTTCAGTTTAGGGATGCAAATGGTGATTTTGT
>JASANB010001601.1:0-11100 GCA_030248155.1 Sabatieria punctata
CTCTATTAGGTGATTGCTACTAGTGATGTAAAAAATTAATTTAATTGTAATTGAAATTCGCATAATTGGCCCGTTTTTAATTTCAATTCAATTAATTTAATTTAATTGAAATTCAAAAGTTGGGCCATAATTTAATTGTAATTTAATTGAAATTCGCCTGGAATTTCAATTATATTTTCAATTATTTCCTGTAGTGAATGTAAGGAAATGAGTAAGTATTAGAGGCGCTAATGACTTCAAACAAAAACCTATTTAGGGGCCGTTCATAAACGACGTCGTTCCAGAGGGGGGGAGGGGGGGTCGGCTGAAATGCGACGATAGACGACGCACCAGGAGGGGGAGGGGGTTAGCAAAAAACGACGTCGCTTTTTTCGGAATTTTATGGTACTTCAATTACATTATTTTCGATTTATGCACATTCTATCAAACGTTTCTCCATACAGAAAAGCTTCCCAGAGTGGTTGTAGGGATTGTGCAGTATGGTAACAAGAAAACGTCACAGTACTCTATGTACTGCCGTTTTATTGGGGGGCGGGGTAAACCGAAAACGACGTCGCCGTAGGGGGGGGGTCCCCAAGAAACGACGCAAGGCGATTTTGGGGGGAGGGGGGGTCCGAAAAATCGGGATTTTGGAACGACGTCGTTTATGAACGGCCCCTTAGGGTTTGTCACCTCTTTATACTGACCTCACTTGGTTTTGTAATATTTTATGCTCTGCAATTTATTTCGTAGTTAATAAAAGTCAAAACAGAGATTTTTTGGATGTATCATGGGTTGAAACCCCTTTTTGGCGAAGGTACCTAGGAAGTCATGTTCCTCAAAAATGCTGAAAAACTTTAGATTATGTACTGATATATAGTAATGAACTAACTGTAAATTTCCCCCAGAATGCCATTTTATGCGTTTTTAAAAAGACAACTTTTTAAAATTTTCTCGTCTGGTTGGTGGGCAGCAGACTAACCAGGTGTCTCTAAGCTTTTACATGGACATGTTTCGAAGTTATGGGTCACTGTCACTGTCTTTTAACAGCAAATTGTTTTACGTTACATGGCAGTTTTACGTCCGGGTTCAGATTTTCCTGAATAAACGTTTACATACGTACATACATACATACATAGCAAAAATGCAACAATTTTCAAAAAATTGAAAAAGTAATTGAAAAAATTGCATAATTGAAATTTTCTGAGGTTCCATAATTTAATTGAAAATATAACTGTAATTGAAAATAATGGAAAACTGTTTCAATTAATTTAATTTAATTTAATTGAAATTAAAAACTGAGCTTATAATTTAATTGTAATTGAATTGAAATTCAGATTCCATAATTTTACATCACTAATTGCTACCCAAAATTTGTGAGTAGTGTTGTTTCTTAAAGTCTATTCTTTATGTTGATAGGAATTTGATTTTATAACTGAGAATTTGTAGCTGACAGTGACAGGTGCGTGAAATTAATAAAAACGTTACTAATATATTTTCGCTTTTCTGCTGTAGGTATGATATTACTGCCGTATCATCACCTGATTTTATTCAGATTACAATCGCCTTATGGAGGCTTAATTCAAAGCCGTATGACTTCATCGATGCTTTACCCTACTTATAAGATTATATCTTATACCTACAGGGTGTGCCAAAAAAAAAACAACCCAGCAGATTTTTCGCTGTAGCAACAGCAAATCTCAACCGATTTGAATGAATCCTTTTTTAAATGAAAGATAAATAAATTCTTGAAGGACTGATGTAACGTTTATTAATGTACTCTGCTTAGTTCCTGAGATATTCACTCTCAAAATCAAAACTGTGATTTTGGCAGTGAACAAGAGGGAATTTTTTATTTTCCGCTGCACTTCGTAATAAAACGGATTCCTGCTACTGTTGAGGGCTATTGGAGGCTTTACTGGTGACACATAAACTCGGTTCACTTCAACAGTAAAGTGTCATTAGCCCCAGCAGTAGGAATCTGCTTTATTATGAAGTGCAACGGAATCGCTCTTGTTCTTTGCCAAAATCTGTTTCTGATTTTGAGGGCAAATATCTCAAGAACTAAGCAGTGAATCTCAATAAAAATTGCACCAATTTTTGAAGAATTTATCAATCTTTCATTCAAAAAAGGATTCATTCAAATCGGTTAAGATTCATGGTTGCAAAAGTAAACAATCTGCTGGGTTGTGTTTATCACTCTTGTTCACTGCCAAAATCTCTGTTTTGACTTTGAGGCAAATATCTCAGGAACTAAGCAGGCTATCTTAATAACCTTTACATCAATCTTTCAAGAATTTATTTATCTTTCATTTAAAAAAGGATTCATTCAAATCTGTTGAGATTTGCGGTTGCTACAGCAAAAACTCTGCTGGGTTGTTTTTTTTTGGCACACCCTGTATATACAAGTACACAGGGTGTGCCAAAAAACAACCCAGCAGATTTTTCGCTGTAGCAACCGCAAAACTCAACCGATTTGAATGAATCCTTTTTTAAATGAAAGATAAATAAATTCTTAAACGATTGCTGAAATTTTCTTTAATGTACTCTGCTTAGTTCCTGAGATATTGGCTCTTAAAATCAAAACAGTGATTTTGGCAGTGAACAAGAGAAGAGGGATTTTTTATTATTCTGCACTTCGTAATAAAACGGATTCCTGCTACTGCAAAGGGCTCTTGGAGGCTTTACAGGTGGCACAGAAACTCGGTTTACTTCAACACTAAAGTATCATTTGCCCCAGCAGTAGGAATCTGCTTTAGTATGAAATGCAACGGAATCGCTCTTGTTCTTTGCCAAAATCTGTTTCGACTTAGAAGGCAAATATCTCAAGAACTAAACTGTTAATCTCAATAAAAATTGCACCAATCTTTGAAGAATTTATTAGTCTTTCATTCAAAAAAGGCTTCATTCAAATCGGTTCAGATTCATGGTTGCAAAAGTAAAAAACCTGCTGGGTTGTTCTTTATCACTCTTGTTCATTGCCAAAATCTCTGTTTTGAATTTGAGGACAAATATCTCAGTAACTAAGCAGGCTATCTTAATAAACGGTACATTAATCTCTCAAGAATTTATTTATCTTTCATTTAAAAAAGGATTCATTCAAATCGGTTGAGATTTGCAGTTTCTACAGCAAAAACTCTGCTGGGTTGTTTTTTTTGGCATACCCTGTATATATAACATTTATTCGCTACCAGAATGAAAGCACTGATAAAACTATGTAAGGTTGTCGATTAAAACAAATCACATAACGGATAATACAAACAAGTCGAAGAAAAAGTCAACGACGAGACAGTTAGTCTTGCTGTCTTTAATTGCTTTCTGTCCCAGTCAACAGTCTTTATCACCATCCAAACACCTATACAGTTCCATGATCTGGCCACTGATTCTTGCCGACTGCTCATCAGACTCCGGATGGCTTGAAAAGTATCTCTCAATGAATTCAGAGTTTGCCCTGAGCACTGACAAACTGCTACTTGAGTACTGTTGCTATGGGTATTCGAATCTGAATTGGGTATGGGTATGGGTAGGTATTTTTTAAAATACCTATACCCGGGTATGGGTATGGGTAGGTATTTTAAAAATACCCGGGTATCGGGTATAAATCGGGTATTTTTCATTAAAATCGCGAAACTCCTAAAAATGCCGAATTTCAATTGGTTATGCAAAAGTAGGTTTTAAGAGTCAGTCTCTGAACTGATCGAGTTTTGCCCCTTTGCCCTATTCAGACCCAAAATTGAAACTTAGGCGCAGGACGTTGAAAGTTGGTGCACTAATACCCCTTGATGAGTTGTTGAACCACTGCAAAGGAATACCGAATTCGACGCTCCACGCTCGAGATATAAGCCCGCGAAAATCGGCTCTCTTAACGATGGGACCAAAATTTCAAACTCGCATTTCTAACTTACCAGTTGGAGTTTGAAGTTGACAATTGAGGATTTTACATAACTTTTTGAGTACTTTAAGATTACGTAGTCCAATTTCACTTTTGAGGAAAAAAATTTTTTTCGGCCTCCTTTGGCGCCCCATAGCTCGTCTGCAACCCGCCCTAGTCATATCTTTTTATTTCAGATTATTGTAGCGCTATCAATTAGCTACCTTTTGATGTAAAATACGTCGAGCCAACTGCCCGCGTTTTTGAGAAATATGGCTCCAAAGTTGAAAAACCCCAGACTTTTGCATTATTTTTTGTGCATAAAATTTCCAACTATGATTTCTAACCTACCAGTTGGAGTTTGAAGTTAAAAATTATAGTCTTTACACAACTTTTTGAGTACTTTAAGATTGCGCAGTCCAATTTCGCTTGAGTAAAAATTTTTTTTCAACCTCCTTTGGGGCCGTTCATAAACGACGTCGTTCCAGAGGGGGGAGGGGGGTCGGCTGAAATGCGACGATAGACGACGCACCAGGAGGGGGAGGGGGTTAGCAAAAAACGACGTCGCTTTTTTCGGAATTTTAGGGTACTTCAATTACATTATTTTCGATTTATGCACATTCTATCAAACGTTTCTCCATACAGAAAAGCTTCCCAGAGCGGTTGTAGGGATTTATTCTATTGATTGTGCAGTATGGTAACAAGAAAACGTCACAGTACTCTATGTACTGCCGTGTTATTGGGGGGGGGGGTAAACCGAAAACGACGTCGCCGGATGGGGGGGGGGTGCCCCAATAAACCACCCAAGGCGATTTTGGGGGAGGGGGGGTCCGAAAAATCGGGATTTTGGAACGACGTCGTTTATGAACGGCCCCTTTGGCGCCCCATAGCTCGTCTGCAACCCCCCCTAGTCATATCTTTTTATTTCAGATTATTATAGCGCTATCAATTAGCTACGTTTTGGTATAAAGTACGTCGAGCCAGCTGGCCGCGTTTTTGAGAAATATGGCTTCAAAGTTGAAAAACTCCAGACTTTTGCATTATTTTACGCACAGAAAATAATGCAAAAATTCGGGGTTTTTGAAATTTGAAGCCACATTTCTCATATACGCGGGCAGCTGGCTCCACGTGTTTTACACCAAAACGTAGCTAATTGATAGCGCTATAATAATCTGAAATAAAAAGATATGACTAGAGTGGGTTCCAGACGAGCTATGGGGCGCCAAAGGAGGTCGAAGAAAATTTTTTTACTCAAAAGCGAAATTGGACTGCATAGTCTTAAAGTACTCAAAAAGTTGTGTAAAAACTATAATTTTTACCTTCAACCTCCAACTGGTAGGTTAGAAATCATAGTTGGAAATTTTATGCACAAAAAATAATGCAAAAGTCAGGGGTTTTTCAAATTTGAAGCCATATTTCTCAAACACGCGGGCAGCTGGCTCGACGTATTTTATACCAAAAGGTAGCTAATTGATAGCGCTACAATAATCTGAAATAAAAAGATATGACTAGAGGGGGTTGCAGACGAGCTATGGGGCGCCAAAGGAGGTTGAAAAAAATTTTTTTACTCAAAAGCGAAATTGGACTACGTAATCTTACAGTACTAAAAAAGTTACGTAAAATCCACAATTTTCAACTTCAAATTCCAACTGGTAAGTTAGAAATGCGAGTTTGAAATTTTGGTCCCATAGTTAAGAGAGCCGATTTTCGCGGGTTTATATCTCGAGCGTGGAGCGTCGAATTCGGTATTCCTTTGCAGTGGTTTAACAACTCATCATGGGGTATTAGTGCACCAACTTTCAACTTCCTGCGCCAAAGTTTCAATTTTGGGTCTGAAGAATGAGACTTGATCGGTTCAGAGACTGACTCTTAAACCGCTTTTTTGGACAACAATTATGTCTCAGTGCAGCTGATGTAGCAGTAACTGTTACAGTTTTAGTTCACAGCAGGGTTGTATATTTTTCCGAAAAAACCTCGGCCTGTTTTTTTCCAGTTTTTTTCCGGTTTTTTTCCTAAATCTCGGAAAAAAACTCCAGCCCAAGTTCTGAGTATCCTAGACTGGTTTTATGATTCCTAACGCTTTCTAGCGCCTTCTTCAGTCTTTTCAGACCAGAAATACACGTGTTACATAGATATAAATCACGAAACAGGCATCAAACAGTCCCGGACAGGCTTCATCAATAAACCTTATATGCAAATTTTCTTACAGCAGTTTGCATTTTTGTTTTATCATGCCAAATTTGGTCTTTTTTGTTGTTTTTCTAACAGTTTTGAGTCAGTATGGCCCTATTATACAACGCAAAAGTCCATTTTTGGTGAGAAAAATGACATAAATTAGCTATTTTTTGCTTGAGTTTTTTTCCGCGATTTATGTTTTTTTCCGACCCTTAGGAAAAAAACCGGTTTTTTTTTCCGAAAAAAACGGAAAAAAACACCGGAAAAAAACACACCTCACAACCCTGCTTCACAGTTACTGGAACACAGGGATGTGAGGTGTGTTTTTCCGATGTTTTTTCCGTTTTTTTCCCTAACGGTCGGAAAAAAACATAAATCGCGGAAAAAAACTCAAACTAAAAATAGCTAATTTATGTCATTTTTCTGTTAAAAATGGACTTCTGCGATGTATAATAGGCCATAGTGACTCAAAACTGCTAGAAAAACAACAGAAAATACCAAATTTGGCAGGATAAAGGAAAAATACAAACTGCTGTAAGAAAATTTGCATATAGGGTTATTGCTGGAATCTGTCAGGCACTGTTTCATGCCTGTTTCGTGATTAATTTCTATGTAACACATGTATTTCTAGTCTGAAAAGACTGAGGAAGGCCGCAGAAAGCGTTACAATCATAAAACCAAGCTAGGATACCAATAATTATAGCTGGAGTTTTTTCCCGAGATTTCGGAAAAAACCGGAAAAAACTGGGAAAAAAACAGGCCGAGGTTTTTTCGGAAAAATATCCATCCCTGCTGGAACACTTGTGAATTTTCGAATACGTTTGATTAACATTGGCACAACAATCTAATCAGCTTTCTAGAATCTGGCGTATAATTTCTAATAGTTCTTCCTGATTTTGGATCACCCAAACCCACCATACTTGTATAAAAATTTCAGCTTGCTGGAAATACATCCCACAAGTGCATAGAAACGTTGTAACCTCCTTAAGTCCAACAACATTTATTAGCCTTACAATACTATTTACAGGGTTCGTGCGGATTTTAGATAGAATTCCCTGACCTTTCCCTGACTTATCCATGACAAAGTCACAATTCCCTGACAAACTAGGGTGAGGAAGCTCCAGCTAGTGCAAGAAAATTTCGAAAAATTTGCTCTGTAAAACGCATTTAAACGGTATTCAGAGCACAAATTTCTGGTTTAAGTAGAAGTAAAGTGAGAAGACCGATTTTAAAAAAAGGTGGTGTGTAACGCCCTGACAGGATCATGTGGCGGCGAGATGTTCCTATCAAATTTTTCCCTGACCAGACACCAAATTCCCTGACTTTTCCCTGACTTTTCCATGACTCTCTGACTTTCCAGGTCCCGCACGAAAAATGATTTATCCTGAAAGGGAGCTCCAAAATGGAAGTCCGATTTCTATTAGAAGTAAACGAGAGGCAAGAAACTTACTGTATGCATGCAAAAGTCTTTTTTGTAATATACATACATACATACATGTGCAAAAATTCAGCTTCAGTCAAATACCATGTTTTATGCATGTCATGTATACAGTATGTACTGTTAATTTTGCAGTGAGAGATTGAGGTGCACGACAACCTAGAGCATTCCTTTCTGAGCCCGCAAACGTTTTTCAGTAAGATGTTTTCATGGTGTTTTATGCATAAAATTAAAAAACGCAAAAAGGCTTAATTATACAATTCTTGAAACAAATTAGATGGATAACTAACCTTTCCGAAACATTAAAGTGACTGCATGATGCAAGGCAAAAACGGTATTTCTATTTAACACTTCCTTAAGAGAGCTTTTACAGAAATTAACGTGTGTGTTTGGGCGATTTTTTTAAAAAATACCCATTCAAATACCCGGTATTTTTCAAAAAATCGGGTATACCCGGGTATGGGTATTTCAAAAAGTACCCGGGTATGGGTATACCCAATTTCAGGTACTTTTACTCAAAAATACCCAGTTTCGGGTATGGGTATGGGTATACCCGATCAACAGTATACTTGAGCTACCACGCGAACTACACTGGTGTCTGCATTGCTCATCTGAGCAATTAACTTCTTACTGCGCTTAACGATCTGCTCTGAAATACTGGCATTGCAGGACAGGAATGGCAGCAAACTACAGTGTGGACGGAGAGGCAGTTGTCAGACGCCCGCTGCAGTGTGTTCCATGCTGCCCTCATTCTGTTCAGACTGCTGACACTTATGAGCCATGTTTGCGAACCATACACAAAGGAACAGCAAGTCTGTACTAAGTTACATTTTAATGATGCTGGCGTCTTATTAAACGAATGCAATACACAATTAGGGGCCGTCAGTAAATGTTTAGGCCGCCGGCCAACCCTCGCCCGGCCATCGGGAGATCGCCGCTGGCCGGCCGATTGTAAGTTGATACTTGACAAGCAGCTGTGGAGGGCGCTAAGAACAGCTATGCAATGCAGAGCTCACGCGCGTCGATTGTATAATAGCTGTCAATCTAATTTGCTGACGGCCGCCGGTAACTATTGGCTCTATGGGTGGCCAGCTGCTGACGAGGTCACAGGTCAGATTACAACTCTGACAGCTCCGGCCATCTCTCGTTTGCCGCTGGACGTTGGCCGGCGGCCTAACTCATTTACTGACGCTCCGTTAGCCTCCTTAATGAATTGTTTTCTCTTCTGCTCACGGATCAGATAAGTCCTGAGTTAACCATACACCATATATATAAAATCATTATTGCC
The DNA here is from genome assembly GCA_030248155.1 of Sabatieria punctata. Classification (NCBI taxonomy): domain Eukaryota; kingdom Metazoa; phylum Nematoda; class Chromadorea; order Araeolaimida; family Comesomatidae; genus Sabatieria; species Sabatieria punctata. Next base: position 8,752 of record JASANB010001601.1, read on the forward strand.
ATAATCATTATTATTGTAAGGTCTGCCTTGTAGAACCGACACGCTTCCATCTACTCCAGATGTAGCACATCACAAAATATCATCAGATAATTCATACAGCTTATTCAGGGCACAATCTAATAGCCAAACTCTTGCAAGAGTATCACATCATACAATGTCATCAATTCTTTAATGAACAGCCGCTTCTGGTCATTAAAACCTTCAACATTACCGTAAATGAAACAACTTTGAGATGTTGAGTTTGAGCCATGACGATACTTGTTTATTCCACCATGATTGGGCACAGTGCCAGAAAATGTAGGCTTATGAATGCCTGTTTTCCAAATATAAGAATACCCGTAGAGGGTAGAGATGGGGACGGAAATTAATTTACATGCCCCTCTCTATGAGTTGACTACAGTAGCAGTGGCGCCAGTGCCAATAGTACAGTGCATTAGAAATGGGAACGGAAATTAATTTACGTGCCCCTCTCTATGAGCACCGACTACAGTAGCAGTGGCGATAGATTCCTTCAGTATAGAATTAGAAATTGACTGCAATTTGGCAAATTTTGAAATAGTACGTACTTTGTAGTCAATTTGTAGTCAGCCAAAATCATTTGTAATCTTAGTCAATTTGTAGTAGTGATTACGTCATAATCGCCGAGAATATGTAGTTTGTATACCTTGTACAGGCTAAGCTAGGTTTTCCTGGCGAATTGCGAGGGAAGCAGCGTGCAATTCACTTATGCATGACGCACTGATGCTCCGATTTTGATACATCGACACAGCCCCCCACCAATTTGGAAGTATCAACTTCTGTTCAGCACTGTGATCAAGTTTTAGGCTTCGACATTGATTGGGGATTAGCCTAAGGATGAACTTAAACGTACTTCCTAGGATGTATCTTAGCCTCAGCTTAATCAGTCGGGTTTTCGCTAATGCGCGGGGATAGTGTCCCACAATTGCCGAACGTTCTCTTAGAAAAACTCTTTGCGCCTACTTTTTAGCGAAAAACAGCAGCGCCGCTACGCCACTTCCATTCCATCCCTGAAAATTGGCTACCGTAGATAGATAGATAGATAGATGTTTTCGTGTTGAAAAACCAAAGACTATGTATGTTGCGTACGGTAGTTAGAAACGAACGGATCTAATAGAATCGAAAATTTTTGAACCACGCAGGAACCGAGTGATGACTTACTTACTTGACTTAATTCGCTTTCCCCTAGGTCGGGGCGTTGCGGATCCTCAATGAGTGCAGAGCCCGCTTCCAGTGCTGTCGGTTCTCAGGGTTTGCGCATATCTCTTTCCAATCATCTTGGATTGTATCTTTCCAGTGGGTTTTCGGGTGCCCAAGCGGTCTTTTCCAGCCAAGCTCTCGCCACTGGTGTTCATATAGCAGTCTAGGGGTTGCGTCTGGAGGCATGCGTTTCAGGTGTCCATACCATCTTAGTCTGCTTATCTGGGCCAATTTGGATGCGTATGGCTTGGTTCGCCTCCAAATCTCTTCATTCCTTACAAAGTCAAACCATTGCAGTTGCTCGATTCGTCTCAGCGCCTGATTGTCAAACACATCAAGTTTCTTTGCATCTCTTTTAGTCAGTGCCCAGGTTTCAGCGCCATACAGCAATGAGCAGGCTATTACCGCTTGGTAGATCTGCATCTTGGTTATTCGCGAAATGTCTCGTCTTGCCCATAGTGGCTTGTACAGTGCTGACATTTTGGTTCGACAAGTCGCAATCCTCCGGTCGATGTCCTGTTCACATGTACCACTGGCTGATATCACTGATCCCAAGTACTTGAAATCCTTGGTGAATTTGACCTGCTGTCCATGTACTGTATATTCAGGTAAGGTGGGCGGGGGGTTGAGGTAGTCTCCTGCGATCAGCTCAGTCTTGTCCCAGTTTATGGTCAGTCCCAGCTTTTCAAATTCATCACTGATGATGTACAATCCGAGCTCTAGTTCTTGTAGGGAGTTTTGAGAAGAAGACTATGTCATCAGCAAAGTCTAGATCTGTCAGCTTGTGTTGGCCAATGCAAAAGCCCTGTGTGGCTGTCTCAACATTCCTCATGGCGTAGTCAATGGCTTCATTAAATAAGGTTGGCGCTATCACACATCCTTGCCTTACACCGGTCTGAAGTTCGAATTTTTCTGATTCGCTGGCATATGCTTGTACTGTACTGCTGCTTTGGGGTTTTGGTATAACACTCTGATCGATCATGAAAGCTCAGGTTTCGGTTGAGCTGTTACCCTATAAATTTGCACAAGAGCAGCCGTTGGTCCAACAATCACTACCTTAAATTTCTAGCTCCCAGGTCTTCTCGGTTCCGGAGTAATAAAAAAGATTCCGGGGTTTACCCCCTCGCCGGG